>JAPQWV010001447.1:0-87492 GCA_027422505.1 Craterostigma plantagineum | reverse complement strand
AAAAGAGTACATCTCCTCATTTGATTTACGTACAACTTTCCAACCATACTAAGCATAGTACTTCTCAGATTCGAGATGTTCCAGGGCCGTGGTACCCTCGCGCCCATCTTCGTCCCTTAGCTGGTAAGCTCCTCCCCCTAGAATACGGGCCACCTTGTAAGGGCCCTCCCCACGTCGAGTCCATTTTCCTCAACGGTTTGAGTACATCTGCCCTTCTTAGGACCAGGTCTCCCACTTGGAATTGCCGAGGCCATGTCCTGCGATCATAAGCCCCTTTCACTCGATGTTTGTACTTCTCCATTCTTATCAAGGCCAGCTCCTGATTTCTCCTATCAGGTCCAGGTCCTCTCTTCTGAGTTGCGCATTCTGCTCTTCCTCATAATGGATGACCCTATGTGTCTCCATTCCCACCTCAACAGGTATCAGGGCGTTGGATCCGTAGACTAGCTGGAAAGGCGTTTCGTCCGTGGCTTCCCGCGGGGCACACGGTATGCCCCCAGCACAGGGTCTAGGGACTCCAACCATCTGCCACCCTCTGCTCCAATCTGGCCTTTTACCTCGTAAGATGCTACGATTGGTGACTTCCACCTGCCCATTAGCCTGAGGGTGCCCCACAGAGACGAATCTCTGTTGTATTTTCATCCCTGCACAAAACTCACGAACCCTGGCTCCGCAGAACTGCGTTCCGTTGTCAGAGATGAGGATCCTGGGGGCTCCGAACCTGCAACAGATGTGATGCCACAAGAAATAGTTTCATCGATTTTCGATACTGCTTCGCCTCAACCCATTTGCTGAAATAATCGACGGCCACTATGATAAACTTCTTTTGGGCCTTGGCCTAGCATGGGTCTGACTATGTCTATCCCCCCTTATCAAAGGGGCACGGGGAATGCATTATTCCCAGCTCCTCCGCTGGTACGTGGATCTTCGGGCCGTGCTTCTGACAGCTCTCACAACGACTGACCGGCTCTTTTGCATCTCTCAACAACGTTGGCCAGAAATATCCTGCCATGACTACTCTCCGAGCGACCGCCTTGTATCCGGCGTGATCTCGGTGCACCTTCATGCCCTCTTCCAATACCAACATCCCCTCCTTTTTGGACAGGCAATGCGTAAGGGTGGACAAAGCTCTCTTTTGTACAACTCCCCTCCTGAGGCAGAACTTCCTGCGGACTTTTCCTGCATCCTTATGTTCGGGTCACGCAAAGGCCTCCAAGATGGAGCTCTCCCAATCTTCTCCTCTCCTATGCATCCACTTGCTCGTTCCGATCCTCTCGACTGGCTGTCAGCATCGTAACCTTCCTGGTCCCCTCCGGAATTGGCGCTAGCCAGCTTCGCCAAAGAATCCGCCCGACTGTTCTCCTCTCGGGGAATTTGTCGTATCTCGAAACTGTCAAAAGAGGCTTTCAGTTTCCCCACTCGTTCGGTATAACCTCATCATCTTTTCGTTCTTAGCTTCATAATTCCCTTGGACTTGTTGAGCCACCAACTGGGAGTCCGAGTATATGACCACCCCCTGTAGCTCCTAAGCTGCTGAGGATCTCCATTCGTTTCATCAAGGCCTCGTATTCGGCTTCGTTATTTGACGCCGGAGAGTCGAATGTTACGGCGAACTGCAATTCGTCCCCTTCTGGTGTAATAATGAGGACTCCTGCCTGCTCGGCTCCCATCGCTGTTGACGAGCCATCGACATAAGCTTCCCAGATTGGTGACGCTTCTCCTCGAGTGGATTCTAACAGGAAATCTGACAGAGCCTGCCCCTTAATGCAGGCTTCTTTCGAGTTCTACGTCGTACTCTCCCAGCTCAACTGCCCACTTGACCATTCTTTCCGGAGAGGTCTGGTCTACTCAGGGTCTGTTTTAAAAGTAAATTAGGTGCGTACCCGTACTTTGTCAGATAAGAAATAAGGGTGCAGCCTCCGTACCGACACCATCACTGCCACAGGCTGCCTTCTCGATTTCAGGATACCTGCTTTCGCCCCGTGCATTGTCTTACTCACGAAGTATACTGGCTTCTGGGTGTCACCCTCCTCTTTTAGGAGAACCGAACTTACGGCGTGCTCCCCTGTGGAAAAGTATAAGATTATCTCGTCACCAGGTAATGGTTTGGTCAATAATGGCATATTATGTAAGTAATCTCTTAGCCCTTCGAATGCCGACTGGCATTCTTCCGTCCACTCAATTGGCATCCTCCGAAGTATTTTAAAGAAGGGTAGGCTCCTGTTCGCGGACTTGGCGATGAATCTGCTCAATGCCGCCACCTGCCCGTCAATCGTTGGACCTCCTTCATGTTCCGGGGTGGCTGCATCTCCAGTATGGCCTTTACTTTGTTGGGATTCACCTCGATTCCCCTCTTTGTCACCATATACCCACAGGAACTTTCCTAATTGCACCTCGAAGGTGCACTTCTCAGGGTTCAGTTTCATACACTTGTTCGGATGGTCTGGAAGGCTTCTTCTAAGTCAGCAACATGATCTTTAGCCCACGTCGATTTAACCAGCATGTCGTCCACATACACCTCCATATTACGCCCCAGCTTGTTCTTGAACACTGTATCGATCATCGCTGATAGGTGGCTCCTGCGTTCTTAAGTCCGAAGGGCATCCTGACGTAGCCGTATGTGCCACCGGCTGTCACAAAGCAGACCTTGTCCACATCGTCCGGGTTCAGCTTGATCTGATGGTATCCTTGATAAGCATCCATCATGCTCAGCATCTCACATCCAGATGTGGAGTCCACTAACTGGTCTATCCTTGTAGGGATAATGATCTTTGGGGCAAGCCTTGTTGAGATCTCTGAAGTCCACACACATTCTCCAGGAGCCGTTCCCTTTCTTCACCATGACAACGTTAGCCAACCAGTGGGAAATTGTACTTTTTTGATGTGTCCTACCTTGAGCAGCTTTTCCACTTCAACCCTAATACCCTGGTCCCTCTCGGCCTCCAAACTGTCGAAGCCTCTACTTCACAGGTGGCTCCTAGGATTATGTTCAGGTGGTGCATGGCTATTTTTGAATCTGCCCGGTCATATCCACTGGAGAGAAGGCGAAAAGATCGCATTCCTTCTCAAACATTCAACCGTTGGGTGGCTGTCCCATCATCCATCTTGTTCCCTACTTGGGTGGTGAAACCTTCTTTGCCTGGGTAAAGCTCCACTGTCATTAGCTCCTCATTGGGCTGGGGCTGCAGCTTCGTGGCTCTCCGTCTTCCTCCTCTGGTTTCGTACGTTTGGTCTGTCTGGCTTCGACTCCATTCCTCTCTTTCCCCCCGTCACCACTTTGACTTCGTTAGCGTAGCAACGACGAGAACTGACCTGATCTCCCGATACCTCCCCCACCTGGTCACCTACTGGAAATTCGATCTTCAAGTGGTACGTCGAAGGTACCGCCCTGAATCCGTTGATGGCTGGACGCCCCAATATGATATTATACGAAAAAATATGCGTCCTACGCAAGAAGTTGACCATTCGTACCACCCGTGTAGGGCTCTAGCCCTACTGGGAGTGTGACTTGGCCTAGAGGATGTATGCCAGCTCCGCCGAACCCATATAAGGAAGTAGTGACCGGTTTCAGATCCGCTCCTAACTTCATCTGATTGAAGCAGTACAGGAACATGATATATGCTAAACTGCCTCCGTCTATGAACACCCGCGACAACGTTATATCCTGCCACATCGTGGTGATCACAAGAGCGTCATTATGGGCCGTTCGACATCAACCTCATCCTGCGCTGTATGTTCCCTGTTGTTTCCATCTGGCCCACTAGGCTGCCTCCCGTAAGGCCTTTGCCTTCCCTCGCATCCGAGCATACGACTCCGAGCTTTATGTGAGTCTCCTCCATCTGCCCTCCAACTATGATGAGGATGTGAGCTCTTGGTTGGCTGGCCCAGACCTGTTTGGATCTGGCTCGGTTTGTTTGTTTCCTTTATCCTGTCCTGGACCTTCCTTCTCCCTAGGCTGCATCAGGTGGTTAGGTACTCGGTCTCGGTATACAATTCCTTCAGGTGTCCTGCACATATCAATCTTTCTATTTCATTCTTCAGGTGCGTGCAGGCGTCGGTATAATGCCCGTAATCGTTATGGAATCGGCAGAAGGGCCCCGCTGCCGGTCTTGGAGGTCCACGCCGAGTTGACCCGAGGGTACCTGATTTCCGGATGTTTTAATGCTACCGCCAGCACCTCCCTGCAAGCTCGTTCGCAGAGGAGTGTAACTCTGATACTTGGGAGGAAACCTACCCCCTCTACCTGCATGGGTCCCCTCACCACCTGGGGACGAGCTGTCCTGACACCTTCTCCGCTTCCGCCCCCTGGTCAGGTAATCCTTCCTCGGAGGTGCCCTAGGCGTTGCTTCCCGAACTTTACTAGCTTGCTTTCCTCAAATTTATGTACTTGTCGCTCGACCCAACAGTGGCCTCGAATGTTTGCAGAGGCCTTTTGGTGAGCGACGCGAGAAGGTCACTAATCTGCAAACCATGAACCAAGCGTTAATTTTAACAGAAGTAGTGGCGGAGGGTACCTCTAATGCTGCTGTAGGACCTGGACCCGCAAATTAGGTCAGCCAATAAATTACGTGTGTGCTTTACGTAATTTCATGATAATTGCGTATAGGTTTGAATGTCTATTGACGCATGAATTTTATGCTCGTGTGAATTATACATGAATTTCCACGCAATTATGCCACGATTTCGTGTTCATCATGACCCTAACTTAGGAAGGTGTGATTCTCGGAAATGCCAAAGGAAATGGCTAATGATAAGTTGGGTTGGGGATTTAGTTACTAATGGCTAGACTTAGCAATTTGCGCCCATGTGTGAGAGAGGACAATAGGAGACATAAACCCCTAATTTAGGGAAAACCACGCCACCCATGTCCTATCCAATAAAATGCAAGCAAATATCTAACAAGATTTTCCCAAACCCAAAACCTCACCTGAGAACTAACGAAAAGCCAAGAAGGAAAGGAGAAAGAGCTGAGACGAATTTTCGAACAAAAAGCACCCAAGTAGGTTGAAGATCGAAGCTAGTAAGTGAAGCCTCCCCTTACAACTCTTATAATTTCGTAATTTAAGCTACTTAAGCATTTAGTCTCGAAAATATATGGGAGAACCCAGAAATTAGGGTGTAAGATTTACGGAAAAACCTTAGTTGAGGAGTAAATAAGTATTTAAGGGTTTCTTAGAGATCTTGGTAGATTAACGTATCCTGAGAACTTAGAAATTATGGGTAGATTTAGAGATGAATGTGATTCGGGTAGAAATGATCGAAGGCTCGACAGAATCGGGGGAATTACGTGACAAATCGGGTAAATCGCTGGCATGAGACGGATCGATCGAAACCAGCCACAAGAGATCAAATCGGTGAAATAAACAGAAACTCCACGTGGCATTAGGAGAACAAATCGCCGAAACTTAGATTAACAAGCACCGAATCGGCGAGTCTACCAAAGGGATCGAAGGACTCGGCGATTTGAGGGACGAGGTGTTAAGAATCGGGCGAAATCCTAATTGAAGCATGCGATGATCGGGCGATTTAGAGTACAGAAAAACATATGCGATTGTAGCGCCTCAAAACCCTGAAATCGGGGGCGATTCCATGCAAAGCTTAAATCGGACAAAGCTGCACACTTGAAGAACTCGGGCGATTTCTACCCTTTCAAGACCCCAAATCGGACACATGAAGACGACGTCATAGTGACGAAAAGGCGCGATGATTTACAAATCGGCCGATGGAACTCCATGCAATCAAATCGGGCCATTTCACATGCAAAGGAATCGGGCGAAAACCAATTTAGTGAGCACAAATCGGACGAATTAGACAGATTTTACACGTGGCATGGAACAGAACAAATCGCTGAACTTGAAGTTATCGAAACAATAATCGGGTAAAGCTAAACCTTGCTTGAGATGTGAAAAAAAAAATCGGGGCGATTGGGAGATCCTGAAATCGAGCAATCGGACAACGAAATTTACTAACTTCACTTAGGATTAATTGGCAGGGGACTTAGCCTAGACTTGAAACTAGCGACTTATAGTCCAGCAAATTAATAAGTAAGATAACTTAGTTCGATCTAATCAATTTATAAAGGCACAACACTAACACATAATATCTATCTCTAAAGGTGGTACGTTAGGAGCGAACGAGGAGAATACTAATTACGCCGGACGACAAGTAAGTAGAAATTCAACTACGACACGTAACTTGTCCTGAATCCAAATTATTGTGAATTACGTGCTCGTCAATTTTGTATGAAATGAGTACGATGATACGATTAAATTATGTGCATGATGGCATGATTAAATACGTACATGAGCATAGCATGGGCATTTGCACGCACGCGTAGTGTAATAAGACGCGAGGTATGGCCGCGCGCTTAAGATCGCGTGTGTGCGATGTATACTCCGCCGATATTGGCGTCTGTGTCGAGTCGAATGAAGAGTCACGGCTTTCCCTATGCAGCCAGTAAGGCGAATGAAGCTATAAGGCCTGTATAAGTGGCTGGGGGAAATACCCCGTATGCGGGAAGATGCAACCTGGAGGATGCGGCCCGGGGCACACACTGTTAAGGGAGATTCCTTCTTCGGGTGACCTCCGTGGTTAGTGGCCTCGGTGTTGGCTACCAGTGAGAAGCGCTCGCGTGGATGCCACGCTGAGTAAGGGAAATTCCTTCGGGTGACCTTCTAGTGTGTGAACCTCCACACTTGAGATCTCTATAAGATGGCGTATAGTGGGATGAAAGCCGAGGGCCCGTATGAAGTAAGAGTATGAGAAATAGAGTACGAGTGTAAGAAAAAGAGTATGAGCGTTAGAAAACGACGGCGTGGATTGTCGTTCATTAGGACACGTTGCATACATGCATAATTTCTGCTTACTGAGCCTCGTTGGCTCATCGTTTATGTTACGTGTTGTAGGTACCGACGATCACGGTACGTGATCCGACTTTTATGCGAGGTAGATCTTTTGAAGCTATCCGGCTGCTTTTGAGGTGGGAGTATGTGTATGGATGACCCTGTGAAGGCCGGGCGCATAGGAAGCTTTTGGCTGCACACACACACACACTTGTCTTCTGTATAGACATGACTACGAGAATTGTAGAACGATTTGCGAACATTCTTTTGACATGTGTATAAGACTTCCTCACGTAGTTTAAAAGAAGAAGAAAAATTTTATTGCATTTTTACGCTTTGAGCGATAATAAAGCATTAGAGACTTAGGATTAGAACGGAATTACGAGGTGTCGGACGACGGGTCCTGACAGAGTGGTATCAGAGCTTCGTTCACAGGTCCTGCAGACTGTCCATACACACACACTCAACAAGCGCGGAAGCGGCCTTGCTTGTAAGTACCATGTTATGTGAATTTCTTGAATGGTTTGATTTATTGGCCTTAGGAATGGTCAGGATAGTTTGGAAAATGGTAAGACTTAGGGGAGAAGGAAGCAGGGAATCCGATCAGGGTAGGGATACTAATAACCCTCCTGATAGCCGGGATGCTACCATCCTGCAACTAACGGAACTGGTCCGACAACAGTCGGCCCAGATTCAGCAGCTGATCCAGCAGCAAAATGCTGGTGGGCAATCGGCCAACCTACCTCCCCCGCCGAACGAATTGAGATGATCGGGGAGAGGTTCAGAAAGCTTAATCCTCCACTGTTCGAGGATGCTGTAGACCCCCATCCGCCGAGGATTGGCTGAGGACGCTGGAGAACATGTTCCAGCACAGCCGCACCCCTGAGGCGGAGAAGGTCATGTGCGCTGCCTACCTGCTGAGGGGGAGCGCCGGACATTGGTGGGACACCGTCTCAGCCATCGAAAACTCACTAACAATGAGCTGGGATCGGTTTAAGGAGATTTTCAGAGGAAAGTACTACACCGCCCCTGTCAGAGCCCAGCGGATGAATGAGTGCATCAACCTCCGCCAAGGGGCATGACAGTGGCAGAGTACATCATGAAGTTCGAGCAGCTTTCAAGGTTTGCTGCTCATATGATTAGCACGGACGCGCTCAAGATCGAGCGGTTCATGGAAGGGTTGAAGCCCGAGCTGTACCGGATGTAAGTATGGCGGGAGTACAAGGGGCCACGTATGCACAAGTGGCTGAGAGAGCACTTGTGGCGGAGCAGGCAGAGGCCAGGATTTCTCGCGCCCAGGAAGCAAGCGCAAGTTCGTACAAGGGCCGCAAGGGAGCGGGGGCAACCCGAAGCGGCAATTCATTGCCAAGGAAGGGAAACAGGGACTCCAGAATCGAGCTGGACCACCCCCATAGTTCAATCCCAACCAGGGTAGACCCCAGCTGGATCTACTACCCGTATGCCCGAAGTGCGCACGGAGACACCCGGGAGTCTGCAACTCCCAGAATGCTGTCTGCTTCAAATGTGGCAAGACAGGCCATTACCTGAGGGCATGTCCGAAGGGGGATCCGGAGCCAAGCGGGAAACCAAGCAGCACCACCAAGGGTACCGGCCCGGTCTACACTCTAACCTCCGAGGAAGCGGAAAATAACCCGGCCGTGGTAACAGGTACCCTCCTCGTCTATGAAACCCCCACATGCATCCTAGTCGACTCAGGAGCGACACACTCGTTCGCGTCTACTAAGTATGCCAAGAGGGTAGGAGTAACGCCTCACCGAGCTGAGTGCGAGTTTAGGGTAACAGTTCCCAACGGGAATCCCACCCAAACTAACCACGTTCTAAGGGATTGCCCAATAGTAATCGGGGATAAGGAACTGCCCATAGACCTCATAATTATTCCCATGAATGACTATGAGGTGATCCTTGGAATGGATTGGCTATCGAAGTATGGAGCTGTCATAGACTGCCACCGCAAGATAGTCACGCTCAATGCGGACGGGGATGAACCCCTTAAGTTTGTAGGGACTAGTAAAGGGACTATGATCTCTAGGATATCAGCGTTGAAAGCCCAACGACTGATCAGATCGGGGTGCGAAGCCTATCTTGTATTCGCTATCAAGTCGGAAGAGAATGCCTCCCCAAAATTCGAGGAAGTGCCGATAGTTAAGGACTTCCCCGACGTATTTCCCGAGGAGTTACCGGGACTACCACCCGAAGGGAAATAGAATTCGCCATAGATCTGGTACCTGGAGCGGCGTCAGTATCTAAGACCCCATATCGGCTAGCACCGACGGAAATGAAGGAGTTAAAGGATCAACTCGACGAGCTCATGCAGAAGGAGTTCATACAGCCGAGTTTCTCTCCCTGGGGAGCGCCGGTGCTATTCGTGAAGAAGAATGATGGATCCATGCGGTTATGCATAGACTACAGGGAGTTGAATAAGTTGACAATCAAGAACAATACCCCTCCCTAGGATAGACGATCTGTTCGATCAACTGCAAGGTGCAACGGTTTTTCTCCAAGCTCGATTTAAGGTCGGGCTATCATCAATTGAGGATCCGGAAGAAGATGTTCCGAAGACGGCCTTTAGTACCCGTTATGGCCATTACGAGTTCATAGTGATGCCATTCGGGCTAACTAATGCGCCCGTAGCTTTTATGGACTTAATGAACCGGGTGTTCAAAACCTATCTAGATAGGTTTGTCATCATCTTCATAGACGACATCCTAATCTACTCAAGGACGAAAGAGGAGCACGAAGAACACCTGAGAATAGTTCTGAGCACCTTACGGACAAGCAACTGTATGCCAAGTTCAAGAAGTGCGAATTCTGGCTTGACCAAGTTGCCTTCTTGGGGCATATAGTGTCCGGAGCAGGAATCTCCGTAGACCCGAGCAAGATAGACGCAATTAGCAACTGGCCCAGACCGACGAATGTGACGGAAGTACGAAGTTTCCTCGGTCTGGCAGGGTACTATAGGAAGTTCATAAAGGACTTCTCGAAATAGCGTCTACACTGACGAGGTTGACGAAGAAGAATACACCATTCCAGTGGACCGCACGAAGTTTTCCAGGAACTGAAAGAAAAGCTTACGACGCCCAGTTTTCTCACAATACCATCGGGAACTGGAGTGTTTACCGTTTACAGCGATGCGTCGAAGAACGGGTTAGGGTGTGTGCTAATGCAGAACGGGAATGTAGTAGCATACGCCTCTCGTCAACTGAAGGAGTACGAGAAGAATTACCCGACGCACGAGCTACAGTTGGCAGCAGTGGTCTTTGCCCTCAAGATCTGGAGGCATTACCTCTATGGAGAGCGTGTGAGATATACACTGACCACAAGAGCCTCAAGTACTTCTTTACCCAAAAGGAGCTGAATATGAGGCAGAGGAGGTGGTTAGAACTAGTCAAGGATTACGATTGCGTAATCAACTACCACCCAGGCAAGGCGAACATAGTAGCCGATGCCTTAAGCCGAAAAGCAGTGAGCACGGAACTGCAGCTACTGGAAGTTGAGGTCGTACGACTAGGCGAAGCCGAGGCGCAAATAGCAGCTTTGACCCTGCAGCCTACGCTGTTAGAGCGAATTAAGACAGCGCAAGCCGCCGACGAGCTTTATATGAAGATCAAAGAAGTGCAACAGGAACAACCGGCGGGAGATCTCATAATACGGGAAGACGGACGGATGTACTTCAAGAACCGGTTGTACATGCCAGACGACGCCGAACTAAGAAGGACTATAATGACGGAAGCACACGCCACGGCGTACTCTGTACATCCAGGAGCAACGAAGATGTACAGAGGCTTAAAGGAAAACTATTGTGGCCAGGAATGAAGAAGGACATAGCAACATTCGTGAGCCAATGCCTGACGTGCCAGCAGATAAAAGCCGAGCATCAAAGGCCGGCCGGAACTCTGCAACCGTTACCCATTCCGGAATGGAATGGGATAACATTACCATGGACTTTCGTATAGGACTGCCAAGGAATACGAAAGGGCACGACGCAATTTGGGTTATCGTCGACAGACTAACGAAGTCTGCCCATTTCCTACCAATTAGCATGGCGTACTCCATGGAACGATACGCGGGGCTTTATCTTCAGGAGATAGTGCGACTGCATGGCGTTCCATCATCGATAGTCTCGGATCGCGACTCCAGATTTCTATCGAAATTCTGGACGAGCTTCGAAAAAGCGATGGGAACGAAGTTGTCCTTTAGTACTACTGCCTACCATCCGCAGACGGACGGTCAATCCGAGCGGACAATACAGACGTTGGAGGACATGCTCCGAGCATGCATACTCGATTTCAAAGGGAATTGGAGTAGGTACCTCCCACTAATCGAGTTCTCGTACAACATAGCTACCACGTCACCATTGGGATGGCACCGTACGAAGCGCTATACGGGCATAGATGCAGATCCCCAGTACATTGGGACGAGGTTGGTGAACGAGCAATGTTAGGCCCGGACATCGTACGAGAAATGACAGAGGCTATTGCTACAATACGCGAACGTATGCGAACTGCACAGAGCCGACAGAAAAGCTACGCAGATCGAAGGCGTCGACCACTAGAATTCGAAGAAGGCGATATGGTGTTCGTAAAAGTATCGCCGATGAAGGGCGTAAAAAGATTCGGGAGGAAAGGAAACTAAGCCCTAGGTACATTGGTCCTTCTCGAATAGTAAAACGGGTTGGTGAGGTAGCCTATCAACTAGAGCTGCCAGCATCGCTATCGCAAGTACATGACGTGTTCCACGTCTCGACACTACGGAAGTACTTAGCCGACCCGGATCATGTTCTAGGAAATAAGCCCCTACATCAACAATTGAAACCGGACCTCGTTACGAAGAGACTCCGGTGGAGATATTGATGTACGAGACCAAAAGACTTAGGAACAAAGAGACATCCCTTTAGTGAAAGTGTTGTGGCGGAACCAATCTACGGAAGAAGCCACCTGGAACGGGGAGGACGAAATGAGAATTCGTTATCCAGAATTGTTTCACACAGGCTGATTTCGGGGGCGAAATCCTCCTTAAGGGGGGGGGGAGGGTGTAGGACCCGAGACACGCAAATTAGGTCGACCAATAAATTACGTGTGTGCTTTACGTAATTTCGTGATAATTGCGTATAGGTTGAATGTCTATGTGACGCATGAATTATATGCTCGTGAATTATACATGAATTTCACGCAATTAAGTGCCAACGATTTCGTGTTCATCATGACCCTAACTTAGGAAGGGTGATTCTCGGAAATGCCAAAGGAAATGGCTAATGATAAGTTGGGTTGGGGATTTAGTTACTAATGGGCTAGAACTTAGCAATTGTGCCCAATGTGTGAGAGAGGACAAATAGGAGACATAAACCCCTAATTTAAGGGAAAACCACGCCACCCATGTCCTATCCAATAAAAATGCAAGAAAATATCTAACAAGATTTTCCCAACCCCAAAACCTCACCTAAGAACTAACGAAAAGCAAGAAGGAAAGGAGAAAGAGCTGAGACGAATTTTCGAACCAAAAAGCCCCAAGTAGGTTG
Source organism: Craterostigma plantagineum (assembly GCA_027422505.1). Classification (NCBI taxonomy): domain Eukaryota; kingdom Viridiplantae; phylum Streptophyta; class Magnoliopsida; order Lamiales; family Linderniaceae; genus Craterostigma; species Craterostigma plantagineum. Next base: position 75,114 of record JAPQWV010001447.1, on the reverse strand, counting down.
AAGATCGAAGCTAGTAAGTGAAGCACTCCCCTTACAACTCTATAATTTCGTAATTTAAGCTACTTAAGCATTTAGTCTCGAAAATATATGGGAGAACCCAGAAATTAGGGTGTAAGATTTACGGGAAAACCTTAGTTGAGGAGTAAATAAGTATTTAAGGGTTTCTTAGAGATCTTGGTAGATTAACGTATCCTGAGAACTTAAAATTCTGGGTAGATTTAGAGATGAATGTGATTTCGGGTAGAAATGATCGAAGGCTCGACAGAATCGGGGAAATTACGTGACAAATCGGCTAAATCGCTGCATGAGACGGATCGATCGAAGCCAGCCACAAGAGATCAAATCGGGCGAAATAAACAGAAACTCCACGTGGCATTAGGAGAACAAATCGCCGAAACTTAGATTAACAAGCACCAAATCGGGCGATCTACCAAAGGGATCGAAGGACTCGGTGATTTGAGGGGACGAGGTGTTAAGAAATCGGAGAAATCCTAATTGAAGAATGCGAAGATCGGGCGATTTAGAGTACAGAAAAAACACGACGATTTGTAGCGCCTCAAAACCCTGAATCGGGTGATTCCATGCAAAGCTTAAATCGGACAAGCTGCACACTTGAAGAACTCGGCGATTTCTACCCTTTGAAGACCCCAAATCGGACACATGAAGACGACGTCATAGTGACGAAAAGGCGCGGCGATTTACAAATCGGCCGATGGAACTCCATGCAATCAAATCGGGCCATTTCACATGCAAAGGAATCGGGCGAAACCAATTTAAGTGAGCACAAATCGGACGAATTAGACAGATGTTACACGTGGCATGGACAGAACAAATCGCTGAACTTGAAGTTATCGAAACAATATCGGGTAAAGCCTTGCTTGAGATGTGAAAAAAAAATCGGGCGATTGGGAGATCCTGAAATCGAGCAAATCGGACAACGAAATTTACTAACTTCACTTAGGAATTAATTGGGCAGGGGACTTAGCCTAGACTTGAAACTAGCGACTTATAGTCCAGCTAATTAATAAGTAAGATAACTTAGTTCGATCTAATCAATTTATAAAGGCACAACACTAACACATAATATCTATGTCTAAAGTGGTACGTTAGGAGCGAACAAGGAGAATACTAACAACAGGTAAGTAGAAATTCAACTACGACACGTAACTTGTCTATGTCTAAAGGTGGTACGTTAGGAGCGAACGAGGAGAATACTAACACAGGTAAGTAGAAATTCAACTACGACACGTAACGAGAGAATACTTATGAAGATCTATGTCTGCATCCAAATTATGTGAATTACGTGGTCGTCAATTTTGTATGAAATGTGTACGTATGATACGATTAAATTATGTGCATGATGGAATGATTAAAATACGTACATGAGCATAGCATGGGCATTTGCACGCACGCGTAGTGTATAAGACGCGAGGTATGAGCGCGCGTAAGATCGCCTGTGTGCGATGTATACTCGCCGATATTGGCGTCTGTGTCGACTCGAATGAAGAGTCACGGCTTCCCCTATGCAGCCAGTAAGGCGAATGAAGCTATAAGGCCTGTATAAGTGGCTGGGGGAAATACCCCGTATGCGGGAGATGCAACCTGGAGGATGCGGCCCGGGGCACACGCTGAGTAAGGGAAGATTCCTTCGGTGACCTTCTAGCGTGTAAAGCACTACCCGGAGGGAAGATTCCTTCCGGTGACCTCCGTGGATAGTGGCCTCGGTGTTGCTACCAGTGAGAAGCGCTCGCGTGGAGGCCACACTGAGTAAGGGAAGATTCCTTCGGGTGACCTTCTAGTGTGTGAACCTCCACACTTGAGATCTCTATAAGATGGCGTATAGTGGGATTGAAAGCCGAGAGCCCGTATGAAGTAAGAGTATGAGAAAAAGAGTACGAGTGTAAGAAAAAGAGTATGAGCGTTAGAAAACGACGGCGTGGATTGTCGTTCGTTAGGACACGTGCATACATGCATAATTTCTGCTTACTGAGCCTCGGTGGCTCATCGTTATGTTACGTGTTGTAGGTACCGACGATCACGGTACGTGATCCGACTTTATGCGAGGCAGATCTTTTGAAGCTATCCGGCTGCTTTTGAGGTGGGAGTGGTGTATGGATGACGACCTGTGAAGGCCGGGCGCTAGGAAGCTTTTGGCTGCACACACACACACACTTGTCTCTGTATAGACATGACTACGAGGAATTGTAGAACGATTTGCGAACATTCTTTTGACATGTGTATAAGACTTCCGCACGTAGTTTAAAAGAAGAAGAAAAATTTTATTCGCATTTTTACGCTTTTGCGCGATAATAAAGCATTAGAGACTTAGGATTAGAACGGAATTACGAGGTCGGACGACGGGTCCTGACAGCTGCCACATTGAATCTCCTGATGTAAGATCGGAGGCTTTCTTCTGCACGCTGCCTGACTTGGAACAAAGACATACAGATTTGTTGGCTTCCGGCGCTAGCAAACTGGTTGATGAACATCTCCTGGAACTCCTCAAACGAGTGGATGACCTCTGCTTCTAGTTGACTGAACCACTGCTGGGCAGCTCTCACCAGAGTCGTCAGGAAAACTCTACACTTCACTCCTTCCGAAAAGTTATGCAACAGGATGGTGTTCTTGAAACGCAGCACATGTTCTTCCGGGTCGGTGGTACCGTCATACTCATATGGAAACTACTTAAAGTTGAACGCCACTTCCCCTTCCAGCAGCTCTTAGCGAAGGGCGTGCCGGCCTGGTGCAACCCTCGGAGGTGTGGCTTTGTTGTCTTATTTCGCATCTCGTCTATTACTTTCCTGAGGTCCGACACCTGCCTTCTGAGCTCTTGCCCCCCCGAACTGACAACTTCGTCTCTACCACGTGTGTCCATAGTCTCTCTCACCTCCGTCTCCACTACTCCTCACCTCTCGGTTCCCTGGCTTCCCTCTCTCCTTCCATCCTGCATCCACTGGCTATGGTTGCAGGAGGTGCGACATTCCTAGGGTTCCCTGGCCCCTCATGAACTTTTGTAGGAGGTCCTGCACCCCCCGTCGCGGTGTTGAGGCCAGGGTCCTTCCCTTCCTCCGTCCTGGCGACTTCTCTCCCTGGTGGGCCCGTTTCTGGCAGGGGACGTAAGGTCTCTTCCCCGGCCACGGCGTTCTCTCCTACGGTTTACGTCCACTCTGAGACGTGTCCGTCCGAGGTTTTGCCTCTGAACAAGAAGAAGGATGCTTCCGCTTGCCTTTGTTTCTTGCCTTCTTAGCAGTTACGGCAGCATCCACCGCGTTTCTCACCAACAGATCTAGCTGCTCTAATCGTCATAGTTATGGGAGTTTGAGGCGGGCCCAACTCCTGACGGTCCGGCAAAGGTAGGTGCCGGCGTAACCACTGGGGCCTCAATCGGCGAGGCTAACGTCAGATCCGGCATAGGGCTTTTCTCTCGCGTTCCCCACGACCTCCTCGAATCGTCCTTGCAGGTTTTGTGCATCAATGGTGGTTGTTCTTTTCCATTCTTACCGACTCCCAGCTGTCCTCGAGATTTACTGCTTTTCCGAGCGATAATAATCTTCTGCTATCTCTTCCACATTTCACCTTCACAGAGTCGCAAGCTCAGTTTGCCTTCCTTACCTTATCTTCAAACAGACCCAGAAACAGTCTGCCTTCCTTGCTATCTCTACCCAGCGAACTCACATCTGAGGCCATCTTTCCCACAGACGGCGCCATTTGATGCGGGTTTGACCCCGATCAACAATATTTGGTCAGGACAATCGTCATCTGAATACCTTGAGTTTTGTTTCCCACCTTCCCACAGGTTGCTCCAACAATTTCGGATGCGGTTTTGGTGTTGTGGAGCGCCGGATGGCCGACCCACGCACGCTTGGTCAGGGAAGCACTGCGTGAACGTCGGCCGAAGGTCCTTGGGCAGTCTTATTCGGGGGACCCCTGCGGGTTCCTAGGCACGAGGTCATCCTGTGGCTGGCCATTCGTGATCGGTTATCGACCAGGGATAAGCCTTGGGTGGCACACCGAGCTGGGACCCCGGCGTGTGTCCTTTGCGATGCGCTACACTTCGAAAATATCCAACACCTATTTTTTGATTGTGATTTTTCATGGCAATGCATTAGGTTGCTGCGGCGACGGATCATGTGGATTTGGCCTTACATGGACTGGCAAGAGGGCATTGTCTGGGTCTGCATTACGATGGCGTCGACGACATCTACGACATGCTGCGTATTTTCATGTGTTAGCTTCCCTGGTGTATAACATATGACGGCTCGTAATAAGTGTTGGAAAGGGGGACTATCACGACTCCGGACAGGCTCGTCGCAATAGTTCTTGATATGGCATGCATGAGGCTTCTTGGGATATCGCCCAAGTACGATTTACAGAGGGGGCTATACGACGTCTTTGGCGTGTAGCGTGGTAGTATTGATTGTTGTTTTTCTTTTTCCTTGTTTGGTGCGTTTTGCCAGTGGTTTGTTACTGGTAGATCGTGAAGGCTAACCCCTCACTCATTCTGTACATTCACCATTTATATATATATACGGGATTTACTCCAAAAAAAAGAAAAACAATATTTGGTCCGGGAAAAATGGTGATGGGTGAAACGGACTGGGCCTTGTGTTTGTTCTGTGTCCACGGGACGCCGGAAACAGTATTCACTAGTCACAGTCGGGAAATACACACTCAAGCTCGCTTCACTCGTTACGTGTGTTAATGGCGCGAAACCAGAGTGAGGAAGATGAATATGAGATATTTTCTAAGTGTTTTTGTGTGTTATGTTGAGTCTGCCTTGAATCTCGTCTTGGTCTGTTCTCATATACTCGTTTTCCCTCTATTTTCCTAGCTGGCACTTCTTTGGGACCACTTGATAGCGACGTCTGGTACAACCTAGGAGAGACAGCACCTGCGGTCATACTATTGTCAGACTGGCGCGCCTCCTCTCTGTTCACAATGTCAACCACTCATAGAATGCCACGTGTTTCCTGGTCGACCCTATCCAATGTTTCACGCTCAAGATGCTTAGTTGTCAGGCCCACCTCACTTATTCCGTACAAGGTCACAGGTCCCCAGATATCCTACCCACCTGGCCCTATGTCCTAAAGTCACTGTCTTCAGGTGGTCGGGTTAGGAGGAAAGCTGAACCGAAGGTCACCCCTATCAAACCTTTTATCCGAATTCGAAGTATTTCTAGGAATGTAAGACGGATTTAAAATATCTGTAGGGGTTAATAACCACCTACCTCACTTCCAAGCTAAATTCAATAATTTTCCTAAGTTAACAATCTGCTCAAAACTCGTTTTTCCTTCACTGTCCTTTGTTTTCGTTAGTCAGCTGACATTGCTCAAATTTCAGCCAGCATATCATGTAAATAGTTGATAAATAAACTTGTAGAAGGATTATAGGTTATCGATATAGTTCGTTCGTTACTCCTAGTTGCGTTTTGATATTTAATAAGTTGAAAGAGGCGATCAAGCTTATCAAGAAAATTCCTCTCTGGTTCTTCGTTATGCCCTCTCCTTTTCCTTTCTTGCTTTTCACGTCTTTGTGGCTTTTTTGTTATTGTTAATATGATTCATATAGGGTTATAGGGTAATAACAAGCCTCAACGTGGCTTACCCCCTGCATTAAGTAATTCCATCTATCTATGTGATGCGGGTTTGACCTCGATCAACAATATTTGGTCCGGGAAAAATGGTGATGGGTGAAACGACTGGGCCTGTTGTGTTCTTGATGCGTCTTAGAATATGTATTTTAATGTTAAAGAAGAGAAAGGTGAAAGAGACACAGATTTTACGTGTTCGGACAGGTGTCCTACGTCCACGGGCCGCCGGAAACAGTATTCACTATTCACAGTCGGGAAATACACACTCAAGCTCACTTCACTCGTTACAGTGTGTTAATGGCGAAAACCAGAGTGAATAAGATGAATATATGAGAATATTTTCTAAGTGTTTTGTGTATTATGTTGAATCTGTCTTCAATCTCGTCTCTCTCTATTCCCATATACCAAATTCCCTTTGTTCGCCTAGCTGGCACACTTTCCGGGACCACTTGGCAGCGACATCTGGTACAACCTAGGAGAGACAGCACCTGCGATCGTACTATTGTCAGACTGGCGCGCCTCCTCTCTGTTCACAATGTCGACCACTCCGAGAATGGCACTTGTTTCCTGGTCGACCCTATCCAGTGTTTCCCGCTCAAGTTGTTTGCTGTCAGGACCCACCTTACTTTTTCCGTACAGGGTTGCAGGTCCCCAAGTGTACTACCCATCTGGCCCATATCCTAAAAGTCACTATCTTTAGGTGTTCGAGTAAAGAGGAATCTGGTCTGAAGTCACCTGTCACGACCGACTTCCTGACTGCCTATTCTAAGCGCATTCCTATGTGCCTAGCGAGTTGTGAGTAGTGAAGTGCACCAAAAACACGTATAAATTTTTCTTTTTCCATTCATATAATGAACGAAGTTATGTACACGTCAAGAGAATACATGTCAGGTCTATAAGCTACACCCTATACTAACTACGTGGCTCTTCGTGTGACGGCACAGCAAAAGTCTCTTATGCGCCCGGCCTCATAGGTCTCATCCATACACACACGTCCACCCCAAAAGCAGCGCGAAGCTCCAAAAGATCGGCCTTGTCACTAACGCGATCACGTACTGTGCTCGCTGGCGCCTACAACACATAACATAAAAGAGTGAGCCACCGAGGCTCAGTAAGCAGAAATCATGCATGTATGCACGTGTCCCTTCCCTCGCAAAGGCAATCCATGCCAATGCATAAATTTCTAAGCAGGGCGATCTGCGCCGGTGCATATAATACTCGCAAGGGCATTCCACGCCGATGCACCTAGTACTCGTACTAGTAATACTCAGGGCCCTCGGCTAATCTTACTATGCCACCACAAGAGCTCACGTCCCTCAGGACAATACGACAGCGGTCCACGCCGGATGGCCGAACCCTAGGATGCACATCGTTCCCCTAGGTCGCCATATGAACCCGGTCGTCCCCGACTGTCCGGCGGTCGCTCACGCTGGTAGCCCACGCTGAGGTCGCCTACACCAAGGTTCCACCCTGTGCCGTTTACACCCTCAGGTCGCACCCTCCAGGTCGCACCTTACCGCCACGGGCCATGCCCAAATCGTATCCATAGGATAACAATATATATATTTACAATAATAGTACGACGACGCTAAACGCCGCCCTGGTAGCATAGTAGACAGCCCCTGACTCAACTATGAGTCGACACACTTGCCCACATCGGCAAGTCCTCGTCGCGTACAAGCGACATATCACCATGCACACTCTATCCCATGACCCTTCCCCATGAGTTCGTGCGTGCACATGAGCATGCATATGCAAACAATGCACTTATGCTTACCACATGAAGCGAAACGATTAATTCACGTAATCATGAAACCACGTAGGCATATAGTCACATATACATTAGCACACAAGTTATGTGTTGTAGTTGGATTTCTACTTACCTGGCGTCCGTAGATTTCTAGCTACTGGTTCGGTGAACTCCCTAGTTCTTGACCTTACGCAATAAACAATGGTATTAGTACTTTGTCCTATTACTTGCTAGCTAATTCGCTAATTTTTATACTTCGAACTAATTTTCGACTTATAGCTCGGGATACTTGTAAACCCGTGAATTCTACCTAACTCGTGAACTAATCCTAGCCTCATATGATTCGTGAACTTATATAGTTCACTAACTTGCTATTGACTCATGAGGTTATATCGCGAACTTATGTAGTTCGAGAGGCGTACGAATTCGTCTTTAAACTATTTGCTAGCCGTCTAGTGAAATTCCAAAACTTTCGTCCTTTAAACCTGCCAGGGCTATAAAGTCAGTCCATAAATTATTTTAAATCAACTACATAATTTTTATTCCAAATTTCTATCGAATGCAACGTCTACCTATACCGAAAATTGGCCCTGAGGACACCGATAGGCAATTATGATCGGGAGCGTTGAAAGAGCCTATGCTCGTTGGAATCGTAATATTTTTCTGATTAAATGGTGCGAAAATATTTTCCTCAAAAGGCGATAGCAAATTTATACTTGAATCGTTTCATCTAAGGGGTTCAATTCGTGGAGTTCTAATTCGCGAAGTCTACACCTCGCGAACTCGTGTGCGAAATCCTTATTTTATAGTTCGCGAATTGTAATCTTAAAACTAGGGTTCGCGAAGTATGTTATCTATAATACTTAGGGTTCGCCAAATGATCGATTCGCAAGGTCCATTTAGTTCGCGAAGCTTTGTATGTGTTCCGCGAACTAGGGTTCGCAAACCTCGCCAACCCGTGGAGTTGGTGATTCGCAAAATGGGCACGGCCCGCGAGGTAGCCCACCTTACAAACACTTCGCGAAGTGAGATCGCGGAATGAATTCGCGAAGTACATGAGCTCGCCAAATTTCCTTCCATTCGCGAAGTGGTCCCAATCCTTAATTCGCCAACCGAGTTCGCAAAACTCGAGTTAGCAAAGTTTAGAGTTCGCCAATGCTAAGCTCGCCAACTACCCTTGATTCGCGAACCTCAATTCGCAAAGCCTCCATTCGCGAAACATCTCGACTCTTAGTTCGCGGGTTATGATTCACGAATACCACTTCGCAAAACTAGGGTTCGCGATATGTTGAACCCACAAAACACCAATTCGCAAGCCCATGCAAGCGACATAGATTGGAATTCGCGAACCTCGTCTCTCCTACAGTTCGCGATCCCGAGTTCGCCAAATGAACTCAATTCGTGAAATCAAGCTCGCCAAAACAACTTCTAATTCGCAAAACTCTATGCTTAAAGATTTAAAAGCTATTTTTCTAAGAACCTGTTGAAGATTGATACGAACCCCTAAATCCTAACTTTCGAGCTTAGCAAGGCAATGCCAACCAAACTTAATTTTCGTACCTAATAGTTCCTAAGACATGTTATTATGGGTCTAAAGTCACAAAGTCGAGGTTAGAACAGGGTTTGGGGAATTTATATTCGCACAACCACCTTCCACATGATATGTATTCCCGAGCTTGAATTATTCAAAGTGTACTATCACTTAACGAGGATACGAAAATTAGGGTGAGAACTTGTACCTAGTTCAAGCTTGGATGATTTCTACTCGGCTCTTCCTTCTCCCTTGCTTAAACTTGAGTTCGTTCCTTATCGATGGGGTTTACGGGCTTGAAGTGCTTTTTAGATAATGTTATCTTTTTAAAGTATGGTGATGGGATGTAATTGACGAAAATATCCCATAGATTAAGGAAAGTTGTTTCCTAAGGTCATTTCTAAATGTTTTGGGCCTCAACCCTTGGCTTGGCCCATTAACCTAATTCTTTTTGGGCCTCTACTTCTAAGCGTAGCCTATTTTTGAATATTCCCAATAAATTGAGGGTCACTTGGTACAATTTAATTGGCCAAATTTCGCAGATCACCAAAGCACGTAATTTACCACACGAAACTTCATGTAAGTCGCATAAGCACGAAATTAATGCATGAAAAGCACATAATTGTGGTCAACCTTTTGTGCAAATGTATTGGCCTTACTATTTCGAGGACCCCGGTGCTACATCCTCCCCCCCTTAGAGAGGATTTCGCCCCCGAAATCAGCCCGTTTGGAACAATTCAGGATATCGGAACCCTCATCTCATCTTCACTTTCACAGGTAGCTTTTATATCGACTGGTTCCCGCCATAACAATTTTACTAGAGGAATCTCCTTGTTCCTAAGTCTTTTCGTTTCGTGCATCAAAATCTCGACGGTTTTTTCCTCGTAACTCAAATCTGGCTTCAACTGTTGGTGTAGAGTTTCGTTCACCAGCACGTGCTTGTGTCAGCGATATACTTTCGCAAAGTTTGAAACGTGGAATACATCATGTACTTTGCGACAACGATACTGGTAGTTCCAGTTGGTACGCTACTTCGCCCACTCTTTTCACTATCTTGAAGGGACCAATGTACCTTGGCTTAGTTTTTCCTTCTTGCCGAATCTCTTAACACCCTTCATTGGCGACACTTTCACGAAAACCCAATCATCAATTTCGAATTCTAGCGGTCTGCGTCTTCGATCCGCATAATTCTTTTGTCTGCTTTGCGCCGTGCGCATTCTCTCTCGGATCGTCGCGATGATTTCCGTCATTTCTCGGATCATATCTGGGCCTAACATCGCCCGTTCACCGACTTCATCCCAATGTACTGGGGATTTGCACTTTCGTCCGTATAAGGCCTCGTAAGGGGCCATTCCAATCGTGGCTTTATAACTATTGTTGTACGAGAATTCCACGAGTGGAAGGTACTTGCTCCAGTTGCCTTGAAGTCAAGCACACCGGCTCGTAGCATATCTTCTAGAGTCTGGATAGTCCGCTCGGATTGACCGTCCGTTTGCGGATGATAAGCCGTGCTAAATGACAATTTCGTCCCATCGCTTTTTATAAACTCGTCCAAAACTTAGATAAAAATCTGGAATCACGATCTGATACTATCGACGGTGGTACTCCATGGAGTCGTACTATCTCTTGGATGTACAGTTCCGCGTATCGCTCCATGGTGAACGTAGTATTTATTGGCAGAAAGTGAGCAGATTTCGTAAGTCGGTCTACAATCACCCATATTGCATCATGCCCTTTCACATTTTCGGCAATCCGCTCACGAATCCATCGTTATATTGTCCCATTTCCACTCCGGAATCAGTAAGGGCTGCAGCGTCCCTGCTGGCCGTTGGTGTTCTGCCTAATTCGTTGACAAGTGAGGCATTGACTGACGAATTCGGCTACGTCTCTCTTCATTCCTGGCCACCAGTAGTGCGCTCGTAGGTCTCTATACAGCTTCGTGGCTCCAGGGTGCACTGAGTATGGTGTAGTATGTGCTTCCGCCATTATAGTTCTTCGAAGTCCTGCATCGTCCGGTACATATAATCTGCTCTTGTAGTACAAGCTCTCGTCGTCTCGGAATACGTAGTCTACTGTTCGTTGCTCTGTCTGTGTTCCCTTGATCTTAACATAGAACTCGTCATTTTCCTGAGCCTTCTTGATTCGTCTAACAATGTCGGTTTGAAGGGTCAAAGCTGCTAACTTCACCTCGACCTCGCCTAATGGTACAATCTCCACTTCGAGTCGTTGGAGTTCCGTGCTTACTGTCTTTCAACTCAAAGCGTCTGCTACCACATTCGCCTTCCCTGGGTGGTAGTTGATTGCACAATCGTAGTCCTTCACCAGTTCTAGCCACCTTCTCTGTCTCATGTTTAGCTCCTTTTGGTGAAGAAGTACTTTAAACTTTTGTGGTCGGTGTAGATTTCGCATCTTTCCCCATATAGATAATGCCTCCAATTTTGAGGGCAAAGACCACAGCTGCTAGTTCCAGATCGTGTGTAGGGTAGTTCTTTTCGTACTCCTTCAGCTGCCGTGAGGCATAGGCCACTACATTTCCGTTTTGTATTAATACGCATCCTAAGCCGTTCTTGGAGGCATCGCTATAAACTGAGAATCCCCCGGTTCCTGACGGTATCGTAAGGACTGGGCTGTAGTCAGTCGCCTCTTAAGCTCTTGGAAGCTCTGCACACATTCCTTGCTCCAATGAAATGGCGTGTTCTTCCTCGTTAACTTTGTCAGTGTTGAAGCTATTTTCGAGAAGTCCTTAATAAACTTCCTATAATAGCCCGCCAAGCCTAAGTAGCTCCGTACTTCTGTCACATTGGTCGCTGTGGCCAGTTATTGATTGCCTCGATTTTGCTTGGGTCCACTGAGATTCCCGCTCCATAGACAATTGTCCCAAGAATGCTACCTGATCCACCAAAACTCACCTTTTTGAATTTGGCGTCCAGCTGCTTCTCCCGCAGTTCTCAAGCACTATCTTCAGGTGCTCCTCATGTTCATCATTCGTCCTTGAATAGATAAGAATATCGTCTATGAACACGATTACGAACTTGTCCAGATAGGACTGGAACACCCTGTTCATCAAGTCCATGAAGGGCGCGTTAGTCAGTCCGAAGGGCATGACTAGAAATTCAAAGTGCCCGTATCTGGTACTGACGCCGTTTAGGGATATCCTCTGTAGCACCCGGGTTTCCCGTAAGTCTTTAGGGCCAATAAATTACGTATATGACCTAAGTAATTACGTGACTAATCCTGTACTCGATATATGCTTATGCGAATCATGTGCAATTAGGTGCCATTAATTTCGGGTCTATATGACTTCAGGCTGTGTGATTTAATTCCTAAATGTGTTACGAATTAGGACTATGTGTTATAAGGACTTAGAAGATTTTTATCACTAGTACATGTGGCACGCACACGAGAAATCGCCGAGCTCAAATTAGACAAATAGAATCGGGCGATTTCAATGTGTAAAGAATATGGGAAATCGCCGAGCTCAAATTGAGCAAATTAGAAATCGGTCGATTCCCATATACGTAGAAGCTAAAATCATCGAACTAATCGAGTGGGAATCGGGCAAATTAACGGGCGATTAGTAACAAGAAACACGTGGCATGACGAGGGGAAATCGCCGAACTTATACTTAAGTGATTGGAAATCGGGCGATCATCGAATGAAATCGATGAGCTTGAGAAAATAGAAATGAGGACAGGAATCGGGCGATTCCTTAGACTAACCCTAGAGATCGGACGATTTATGCGTAGAGAGAAGTATAATCGACCGATTTGAAAATAAACTAGAAACCTAGGTCCAACACCCGATAAAATTTGGACTATGACTGAATGATATGCCTAATTAAATTAAAAGAAACTATAGGGACAACTTTTCCTTAAGATAAGGAGAGTCACGTTAAGTCTATTCCCATTTCTCCATACCTATGATGTATAAAATATCTAACCTAACAATCCAAACCCTTAACCTCACTCAATAACCATCGACACCCAAAAGCAAGAAAGAAAAGAGAAGAGGCCGAGAGGATTCTTCCCAAAGGACCACTCCAATCTGCTCAGGATTTCGAGTAAGCGAACTTATCACCCTAAACTACTTTGTTTCCGTTACTAAGTGTTAAAGCATGTTCAAGATGTAAGGGACTTAGGAACTTGAATGTACCATAGACGGCAAAAGTCCTAGGATTGGAAATGAAATCATAACTAAGAGTGTTTCCTCGAGATTATTGTTTGATTTTGGCTAGCCTAACTTGCGCTAAGACTCATTTCTCCAGCAAGAGAAGATCTTTAGGTAGTATTCGACATTTTGGTTAATAGAAGGAAACCTTAGAACTTGGAGATTCGGGTAGATGATTCAGAGATCAATCGAAAATGGGGAATTAGGTAACAAATCGGGCAAATTACTGCATGCGTAGGATCAATCGAACCAGTCCTCAAGAGATCAAATCGGGCGATTTGAAATAGAAACTCCACGTGGCATTAGGAGAACAAATCGCCGAAACTTACATTAGCAAACCTAAATCGGACGATTTGCCGCAACCTGAAGGACTCGCCGATTTCCAAATCGGCCGAAGGCTCTAACCACTTCATGCATGGAAATCGGGCGATTTCCATCCTTGCAAACCCTCAAATCGGCCGAAAACAATCCTTACCCCATGCATGGTTTCGGGCTGACGTCATGATGACGAAAAGACACGGCGATTTACAAATCGGCTGATGGAAGATCTTATGCGAATTAAATCGGGCGAAACCAAGATTTTTCAATTTGATTAGGTCAAATCGGGCGAATACAACCATCCCAATCTCTAATCTTCGCCGAGCTCTCTATGATAGGGAAATTCAATACTCTAACTTGGATATCGTTGAAATAGGAAGTCTGCTGAGATAAGTCGAGTGGATTGAGGTTTAGAAAACTAGTACAAGCCCATAACTAGTATGATGAAAAGTTGCATTTCGACGAGTTAGCTAAGGAAGCAAATACTAACATTCTAACCTTTTTATTTAAAGGTCGTACGTTAGGAGCGAACGAGGAGAATACTAATTTCGCTCGGACGACAGGTAAGTAGAAATCCAACTACGACACACAACTTGTTTTATGTGCCTAAATTGCGTGTTTACGTGCCTACGTGGTTTCATGAACTCGTGAAAATTGATTGAAGCATTTTAAAGTGGTAAGTTATGTTACGTTTACTTGCATCTGCATATGCATACTCACATGCACACACGAACTCGTGAGGGAGGGTCGTGGGACTGAGTGTGCATTCTATTATGTCGCTTGTATGCGACGAAGACCCGCCGATATAGGCCGGTGTGTCGACTCACAGTTGAGTCACAGACGACTTCTATGGCACCCTACACGGCGTACGACGCCGGTATTTATGATGAGGCAGGAGGAGCGACCCAGGAAGGAGCGACCTAGCTATGCTAGCGTAGGCTAACTGGCGTAGGCAACTGCCCTGTTTGCGGAAGGAGCGACCTGGAATGAGCGACCTAGGGGGAATCCTAGCGTAGGCTGCCAGTGTGGGCTACGGTATGACAGAGGGGACGATCTGGGAGGGTGCGACCTAGGGAAACCTAGCGTAGGCTACCCAGCGTGGGTCGCTGTCACGATCTTATTGAGGACATTGAGCCCTTAGTGGTGCATAGTAAGTGCGTCGTGGGCCCTGAGTGGTACTAGTATGAGTACTAGGAGCATTGGCGCGGATCGTCTTTGCTGAGTGTGGTGTGCATCGGCGTGGATTGCCTTTGCAGGGGAGTGACCCGTGCATATATCCGCTTACTGAGCCTCGGTGGCTCATTCCTTACGTTGTGTGTTGTAGGCACCGACGACCACGGTACGTGATCGTGTTGAAAGACAAGGCCGACCTTTTGAAGCTTCGTGCTGCTTTTGGGGTGGACGTGTGTGTGGATGACGACCTGTGAGGCCGGGCGCATAGGAGCTTTTGCTGTGCCGACACGCCTTCACCTTTGTAGTTAGACCATGTCTGGAGCATAATGTCCGACATGCATTCTTTTGTCCTGTATAGAACGATGTTTCCATTACGTAGATGGGAAAATGAAAAATTTATACGCATTGCTGATGCAATTCACTACTCACAACTCGCTAGGCACTTAGGAACACGCTAGAATATAGGATTATGAGGTCGGGTCGCGACATGGTGGTATCAGAGCTTCGATTACAGGTTCTGTAGACTGTCCACACACACACCCCCAAAAGAGCGGAAGCGGCCTTGCAAGTAAGTGTTAAGTCTATGTGAAGTTCTATGTTGTATAATTTATTGGCCATAGGACAATCAGGATAGGGTATAGAGATGGTAAGAACAAGAGGTGAGTCGAGTGGTGGCGACGACCAGAATAGGGGAAACACGGCCCCTACGGACAATCGCGATGCGACCATCTTCCAACTAACGGAATTGGTTCGCCACAATCGGCACAGATCCAACAGCTTATTCAGCAGAACGCGGCAAACACTGGGCCGACTCAGGCAGAAAGGACTGAGATGGTGGGAGAACGATTCCGAAGGCTGAACCCACCGACCTTCGAAGGCACAGCTGACTCGACAGCAGCTGAGGACTGGTTGAGGACTCTCGAGAGTATGTTTGTCTATAGTAGGGTTCCAGAGGCGGAGAAGGCCCTTTGCGCTGCGTTCCTACTACCAGGGAGCGCAGGACACTGGTGGGACACCATCATGGTGTTGGAGAACCCTGCTACAATGAGCTGGGAAAGATTCAAGGAGTTGTTCAGGGGCAAGTACCTCACCGCCCGATTCGAACACAGCGCCTGAACGAATTCATCACCTCATGCAGGGGTCTATGACCGTGGCAGAGTACACAAGGAAGTTTGAGCAGCTGTCTAGGTTCGCTGCTCACATGATCAGCACGGAAGCTCTAAAAGTCGAACGCTTTCTGGAAGGATTGAAGCCCAAGCTCTACAGGGATGTGAGCATGGCGGGAATTCAGGGAGCTACTTACTCTCAAGTAGCAGAGAGACCTATGGTTGCTGAACAGGCGGAAGCCAGGATCTTGAAGGCACAAGAGGCCAAACGCAAGTTCGCGCAAATGCACGGAGCGCAATGGAGCGGAGGAGACCAGAAACGGCAGTCGTGCCTAAAAGGGGCAAGAAGAATCAGAACAGGCTCCTCAACAACCTCAGGGGACGATGAACAGACACCCAAATCCAAACCAGAATCAAGGGGCAGCTCAATTCCCTAACTGTCAGAGGTGTGGAAGGAAGCACTTTGGGAACTGCAACACGCCAGCTAATGCGTGCTTCAGATGTGGAAGGATAGGTCATTTCGCAAAACAGTGCCCTGAAATCGCTCCAGGACAGGTAGGAAACCCCGTAAGACCCGCGATGGTGCCAGCACGGGTGTATACCATCACGTCAGAGGAAGCCGAAAACAACCCGGAGGTGGTAACAGGTACCCTACTGATCCGCCAAACTCCCACGTACATTCTAGTAGATTCCGGGGCGACCCACTCGTTTGCGTCTGTGAAGTATGTGATGAAACTCGGGGTAACGCCTGAGCGAGTGGATTATGAGTATAGCGTAGCAATACCAAGTGGGGCACCAACTAGGACTAACCAAATGTTAAGAAATTGCCCAATCCTAGTCGGTAACAAAGAATTGTCTGTAGACTTGATAGTCATCCCCATGGACGACTATGAAGTGATCCTCGGGATGGACTGGCTCTCAAAGTATGGAGCGGTGGTAGACTGTAATCGTAAGATAGTTACGTTCAGCATAGAAGGGGGAGAATCTTTCACTCTCAAGGGGACAGTGAAAGGGAGAGGCACTCCGAGGATATCAGCATTAAAAGCTCAGCGACTAGTCAATTCCAGATGCGAGGCATACCTGGTGTTCGCACTGAAGGTAGAAGAAGATACCCCCACGAAACTCGAAGACGTACCCGTGATTAAGGAGTTCCGGACGTATTTCCAAAAGACCTGCCGGGACTACCCCAGACAGAAACATTGAGTTTACGATCGACCTGGTGCCGGGAGCAGCACCAGTGTCTAAGACTCCACCGATTAGCGCCAACCGAATTAAAGGAGTTGAAGGAACAAATAGATGAACTCCTACAAAAAGGATTCATTCAGACCAGCTTTTCTCCCTGGGGTGCGCCAGTTCTATTCGTACGAAAGAAGGATGGCTCGATGAGACTGTGCATAGACTACAGGGAGCTGAACAAGCTGACGATCAAGAACAAGTACCTACTACCCCGAACAGACGACCTCTTCGACCAACTACAAGGAGCCATAGTG
Source organism: Craterostigma plantagineum (assembly GCA_027422505.1). Lineage (NCBI taxonomy): Eukaryota > Viridiplantae > Streptophyta > Magnoliopsida > Lamiales > Linderniaceae > Craterostigma > Craterostigma plantagineum. The sequence continues at coordinate 57,989 of JAPQWV010001447.1, read as the reverse complement.
TTTTCTAAGATCGACTTGAGGTCGGGTTACCACAACTGAAAATCCGCAAGGAAGACATTCCCAAAACGGCATTCAGTACCAGATACGGGCACTTTGAATTTCTAGTCATGCCCTTCAGACTGACGAACGCACCGGCGGCCTTCATGGACCTAATGAACCGGGTGTTCGAAGCCTATTTAGACAAGTTTGTAATTGTATTCATAGATGACATCCTCGTCTACTCCAAGACGAAGGAGGAGCACGAACAACACCTACGAGTAGTACTCGGAGTACTGAGGGAAAAGCAGTTGTACGCCAAGTATAAGAAGTGTGAATTCTGGCTGGATCAGGTAGCGTTCTTGGGACACATCGTCTCGGGAGCGGGAATCTCGGTGGACCCGAGAAAAATCGAAGCAATTAGTGACTGGCCGCAGCCAACTAACGTAACGGAAGTACGGAGCTTCTTGGGCTTAGCGGGCTACTATAGGAAATTCATCAAGGATTTCTCTAGAATCGCCTCTACGCTGACAAGGTTGACTAAAAAGAACACACCTTTTCTATGGAACGAGGAGTGTGAACAAAGCTTTCGGAACTGAAAAAGCGGCTTACTACAGCCCCAGTGTTGACGATACCCACGGGAACAGGAGGGTTCTCAGTGTATAGCGACGCCTCAAAAAATGGACTCGGATGCGTACTGATGCAGAACGGTAACGTGGTGGCTTACGCCTCACGACAACTAAAGGAGTACGAGAAGAACTACCCTACACACGACTTGGAGCTTGCTGCTGTAGTCTTCGCTCTCAAGATTTGCAGGCACTACTTGTATGGAGAAAGATGCGAAATCTACACCGATCACAAGAGTTTAAAGTATTTCTTCACCCAGAAAGAACTCAATATGAGGCAGAGAAGGTGGCTGGAACTGGTGAAAGATTACTGTGTAATCAACTACCACCCAGGAAAGGCGAACGTAGTAGCGGATGCTCTAAGTCGGAAATCAGTGACCGCGGAACTTCAACGGCTCGACGTGGAGATCGTACCATTGGGAGAAGTCGAGGTGAAGTTGACAGCCCTGACTCTGCAACCAACGTTACTGGAGCAGATCAGAAAGGCACAGGAAAACGATGAGCTTTACCTGAAAACCAAGGGAGCGCAGACTGAACAGTCAACAACGGACTTCGTGTTTCGGAACGACACAAGCCTGTACTACAAGAGTCGAATATACGTACCTAACAATATAGACCTCCGCCGAGCTATAATGACGGAAGCAAATACCACCCCATATTCGGTACACCCAGGGGCTACGAAACTATATAGGGATCTATGGACTAACTACTGGTGGCCGGGAATGAAAAGGACGTAGCAACGTTCATGAGCCAATGCCTCACCTGCCAGCAAATTAAGGCAGAACATCAGCGGCCGGCTGGGACACTGCAACCTTTACCCATTCCAGAGTGGAAGTGGGACAATATAACGATGGATTTCGTGAGCGGATTGCCGAGGAACGCTAAAGGACACGACGCAATTTGGGTAATTGTAGATCGACTTACGAAATCTGCCCATTTTCTGCCGATAAGTACAACGTTTACCATGGAGCGGTATGCAGAATTGTACATCCAAGAGATAGTAAGACTCCATGGGACACCCTTAACGATAGTCTCAGACCGCGACTCACGGTTCCTATCTAAATTCTGGACGAGTTTACAAAAGGCAATGGGACAAAGTTGGCATTTAGCACAGCATATCATCCGCAAACGGATGGCCAATCCGAGCGGACGATCCAAACGCTGAAAGATATGCTACGAGCCTGTGTGCTTGATTTCAAAGGCAATTGGAGCAAATACCTTCCACTTGTAGAATTCTCGTACAACAACAGTTACCAGGCCACGATTGGGATGGCTCCATATGAAGCCTTGTACGGACGGAAGTGCAGGTCCCCAGTGCATTGGGATGAAGTCGGTGAACGGGCGATGTTAGGCCCAGACATGATACGAGAAATGATGGGAATTATCACTATGATCCCAGAGAGAATGCGTGCGGCGCAAAGCAGGCAGAAGAGTTATGCGGATCGGAGACGTAGACCGCTAGAATTCGAGGTGAATGATTGGGTCTTTGTGAAAGTATCACCGATGAAAGGCGTCAAGAGGTTCGGAAAGAAGGGAAAACTAAGTCCGAGATACATCGGTCCCTTCAAGATAATAAAGAGAGTTGGTGAAGTAGCGTACCAACTAGAACTACCAGCATCGTTGTCGCAAGTACACGATGTGTTTCATGTTTCCACGTTACGGAAGTATATCGCTGACCCAACCACGCTTTGATAAACGACTCACTGCACCAGCACTTGAAACCAGACCTGAGTTATGAGGAGATTCCCGTGGAAATATTGATGCACGAGACAAAGAGGCTTAGGAACAAAGAAATCCCTCTAGTAAAAGTTCTGTGGCGGAATCAGTCAGTGGAGGAAGCCACCTGGGAACGCGAAGATGAGATGAAAATCCGCTATCCTGAATTGTTCCGAACGGGCTGATTTCGGAGGCGAAATCCTCCTTAAGGGGGGGAGGATGTAGCACCCGGGTTCCTCGTAAGTCTTTAGGCCAATAAATTACGTATATGACCTAAGTAATTACGTGTCTAATCCCGTACTCGATATATGCTTATGCGAATCATGTGCGATTAGGTGCCATTAATTTCGGGTCTATATGACTTCAGGCTGTGATTTAATTCCTAAATGTGTTACGAATTAGGACTACGTGTTATAAGGACTTAGAAGATTTTTATCACTAGTACATGTGGCACGCACACGAGAAATCGCCGAGCTCAAATTAGACAAATAGAATCGGGCAATTTCAATGTGTAAAGAATATGGGAAATCGCCGAGCTCAAATTGAGCAAATTAGAAATCGGCCGATTCCATATACTTAGAAGCTAAAATCATCGAACAAATCGAGTGGGAATCGGGCGAATTTACGGGCGATTAGTAACAAGAAACACGTGGCATGACGAGGGGAAATCGCCGAACTTATACTTAAGTGATTGGAAATCGGGCGATCATGGAATGAAATCGCTGAGGTTGAGCAAATAGAAATGAGGACAGAATCGGGCGATTCCTTAGACTAACCCTAGAGATCGGACGATTTATGCATAGAGAGAAGTATAATCGACCGATTTGAAAAATAAGCTAGAACCTAGGTCCAACACCCGATAAAATTTGGACTATGACTGAATGATATGCCTAATTAAATTAAAAGAAACTATAGGGACAACTTTTCCTTAAGATAAGGAGAGTCACGTTATGTCTATTCCCATTTCTCCATACCTATGATGTATAAAATATCTAACCTAACATCCAAACCCTTAACCTCACTCAATAACCATCGACACCCAAAAGCAAGAAAGAAAGAGAAGAGGCCGAGAGGATTCATCCCAAAGGACCACTCCAATCTGCTCAGGATTTCGAGTAAGCGAACTTATCACCCTAAACTACTTTGGTTTCCGTTACTAAGTGTTAAAGCATGTTCAAGATGTAAGGGACTTAGGAACTTGAATGTACCATAGACGGCAAAAGTCCTAGGATTGGAAATGAAATCATAACTAAGAGTGTTCCTCGAGATTATTGTTTGATTTTGGCTAGCCTAACTTGCGCTAAGACTCATTTCTCCAGCAAGAGAAGATCTTTAGGTAGTATTCGACATTTTGGTTAATAGAAGGAAACCTTAGAACTTGGAGATTCGGGTAGATGATTCAGAGATCAATCGAAAATGGGGAAATTAGGTAACAAATCGGGCAATTACTGCATGCGTAGGATCAATCGAACCAGTCCCCAAGAGATCAAATCGGGCGATTTGAAATAGAAACTCCACGTGGCATTAGGAGAACAAATCGCCGAAACTTACATTAGCAAACCTAAATCGGACGATTTGCCGCAACCTGAAGGACTCGCCGATTTCCAAATCGGCCGAAGGCTCTAACCACTTCATGCATGGAAATCGGGCGATTTCCATCCTTGCAAACCCTCAAATCGGCCGAAAACAATCCTTACCCCATGCATGGTTTCGGGCTGACGTCATGATGACGAAAAGACACGGCGATTTACAAATCGGCTGATGGAAGATCTTATGCGAATTAAATCGGGCGAAACCAAGATTTTTCAATTTGATTAGGTCAAATCGGGCGAATACAACCATCCCAATCTCTAATCTTCGCCGAGCTCTCTATGATAGGGAAATTCAATACTCTAACTTGAAAATCGGTTGAAGTAGGAAGTCTGCTGAGATAAGTCGAGTGGATTGAGGTTTAGAAAACTAGTACAAGCCCAATAACTAGTATGATGAAAAGTTGCATTTCGACGAGTTAGCTAAGGAAGCAAAATACTAACATTCTAACCTTTTTATTTAAAGGTCGTACGTTAGGAGCGAACGAGGAGAATACTAATTTCGCTCGGACGACAGGTAAGTAGAAATCCAACTACGACACACAACTTGTTTTATGTGCCTAAATTGCGTGTTTACGTGCCTGCGTGGTTTCATGAACTCGTGAAAATTGATTGAAGCATTTTAAAGTGGTAAGTTATGTTACGTTTACTTGCATCTGCATATGCATACTCACATGCACACACGAACTCGTGAGGGAGGGTCGTGGGACTGAGTGTGCATTCTATTATGTCGCTTGTATGCGACGAAGACCCGCCGATATAGGCCGGTGTGTCGACTCGCAGTTGAGTCACAGACGACTTCTGTGGCACCCTACACGGCGTACGACGCCGGTATTTATGATGAGGCAGGAGGAGCGACCCAGGAAGGAGCGACCTAGCTATGCTAGCGTAGGCTAACTGGCGTAGGCAACTGCCCTGTTTGCGGAAGGAGCGACCTGGAAGGAGCGACCTAGGGGGAATCCTAGCGTAGGCTGCCAGCGTGGGCTACGGTATGACAGAGGGGACGATCTGGGAGGGTGCGACCTAGGGAAACCTAGCGTAGGCTGCCCAGTGTGGGTCGCTGTCACGATCCTATTGAGGACATTGAGCCCTTAGTGGTGCATAGTAAGTGCGTCGTGGGCCTGAGTGGTACTAGTATGAGTACTAGGAGCATTGGCGCGGATCGTCTTTGCTGAGTGTGGTGTGCATCGGCGTGGATTGCCTTTGCAGGGGAGTGACACGTGCATACATGCATGATTTCCGCTTACTGAGCCTCGGTGGCTCATTCCTTACGTTGTGTGTTGTAGGCACCGACGACCACGGTACGTGATCGTGTTGAAAGACAAGGCCGACCTTTGAAGCTTCGTGCTGCTTTTGGGGTGGACGTGTGTGTGTGGATGACGACCTGTGAGGCCGGGCGCATAGGAGCTTTTGCTGTGCCGACACGCCTTCACCTTTGTAGTTAGACCATGTCTGGAGCATAATGTCCGACATGCATTCTTTTGTCCTGTATAGAACGATGTTTCCATTACGTAGATGGGAAAATGAAAAATTTATACGCATTGCTGATGCAATTCACTACTCACAACGCGCTAGGCACTTAGGAACATGCTAGAATATAGGATTAGGAGGTCGGGTTGCGACATCCTCTTTTCGAATTTTCAGCTGATGGTATCCTGACCGCAAATCGATCTTGGAGAACACCGTAGCGCCCTGTAGTTGGTCAAAGAGATCGTCGATCCTGGGCAATGGATACTTATTCTTAACTGTTAGCTTGTTCAGCTCCCTTTAATCTATGCACAGCCTCATTGAGCCATCCTTCTTTCGCACGAATAGAACTGTCGCACCCCAGGGAGAAAAACTGGTCTGAATAAACCCTTTCTGTACGAGTTCGTCTATCTGTTCCTTCAACTCCTTCAATTCAGTCGGTGCTAACCAGTATGGAGTCTTGGACACTGGTGCAGCTCCCGGTCGATTGTAAACTCGATTTCTCTGTCTGGGGGTAGTCCCGGCAAATCTTCCGGAAATACGTCTGGGAACTCCTTAATTACGGGCACCTCTTCAAGTTTTGTAGAGGAATTTTCTTCTGTCTTCAGCGCAAACACTAGGTATGCCTCGCATCCGGCTTTTATTAGCCGTTGGGCCTTCGACGCCGAAATCTTAGGAACAATTCCTCTTCTGCCCGTCCCCTTGAAAGTGAAAGGTTCTTCCCCTTCCATGCTGAACATGACCACCTTACGGTACAGTCTATCACCGCTCCGTATTGTGAGAGCCAGTCCATCCCGAGGATCACCTCGTAATCGTTCATCGGGATGACTATTAAATCTACAAGCAACTCCTTGTCGCCGACTAAGACTGCGCAGTTTTTCACTACTTGACTAGTCCTAATTGGGGTCTCGCTTGGAATTGCTACACTGTCACCACCGCCGGGTTGTTCTCCGCTTCCTCCGAAGTGATGGTATATACCCGAGCTGGCACCATCTGAGGTCCTGTTTGGCTCCCGGCCTGACTTCCCGAAGCACCTTCCGGGCACTGTCTCACGAAGTGCCCCGGCTTCCCGCATCTGAAACACGCGTTGGCCGGCGTGTTGCAATTCCCGAAGTGCCTCTTTCCGCACCTCTGACAGTTGGGAATCGGCACTGCCCCTTGATTCTGATTCGGGTTTGGGGGTCTGTACTGTCCCCTGAGGTTGTTGAGGAGGCCTGTTCTGGAATTTATTTTTACCACCTTTAGGCACAAACTGCCGCTTCTGATTTCCTCCGCTCCATTGTGTTCCTTGCATTTGCGCAAATTTGCGCTTGGCCTCTTGTGCCCTCACGATCCGAGCTTCAGCTTGTTCTGCCACCATTGCCCTCTCTGCTACCTGAGCGTAAGTAGCTCCCTGGATCCCCGCCATGCTCACATCTCTATAGAGCTCGGGTTTCAATCCTTATAGGAACCGTTCAATTTTCAGAGCATCCGTGCTGACCATGTGTGCTGCGAACCTGGACAGCTGTTCAAACATTCGTATGGACTCCGCCACGGTCATCGATCCCTGCCTGAGGTTGATGAATTCGTTCAGACGCTGGGTTGTCACTGGGCCTGTCAAGTACTTGCCCCGGAATAGTTCCTTGAACCTGTCCCAGCTCATCGTGGCAGGACTCTCAATCACCGTAACGGTGTCCCACCAATGTCCTGCGCTCCCTCTCAACAGAAACGCAGCGCAGAGTGCCTTTTCCGCCTCTGGGACTCTGCTGTAAACGAACTTGCTCTCCACGTTCTTATCCAGTCTTCGGCTGCCGTCGGGTCAGCCGTATCCTCAAAAGTTGGTGGGTTCAACCTCTTGAACCTTTCTCCCACTATCTCTACCCTGTCGGCCTGAGTGTTTCCAGCATTCGTGGTGTTCTGCTGAATAAGCTGTTGTATTTGTGTTGACTGCTGGGGAACCAATTCCGTAAGTTGGAAAATGGTCGCATCGCGGTTGTCAGTAGGGGCCGTGTTTCCCCTATTCTGGTCATCGCCACCGCTCGACTCACCTCTTGTTCTTACCATCTTCTATCCCTATCCTGATTGTCCTAGGCCAATAAATTATGCAACATATAGATCCACATAAACTTAACACTTACTTGCAAGGCCGCTTCCGCTCTTTTGGTGTGTGTGTATGAACAGTCTACAGAATCTGTAACCGAAGCTCTGATACCACCCTGTCACGACCCGACTTCCTGACTGCCTATTCTAGCGCATTCCTATGTGCCTAGCGAGTTGTGAGTAGTGAAGTGCACCAAAAACACGTATAAATTTTTCTTTTTCCATTCATATAATGGAACGAAGTTCTGTACACGTCAAGAGAATACATGTCAGGTCTATAAGCTACACCCTATACCTAACTACGTGGCTCTTCGTGTGACGGCACAACAAAAGTCTCTTATGCGCCCGGCCTCATAGGTCTCATCCATACACACACGTCCACCCCAAAAGCAGCGTGAAGCTCCAAAAGATAGGCCTTGTCAACTAACACGATCACGTACCGTGCTCGCTAACACATAACATAAAAGAATGAGCCACCGAGGCTCAGTAAGCAGAAATCATGCATGTATGCACGTGTCCCTTCCCCCGCAAAGGCAATCCACGCCAATGCATAAATTTCTAAGCAAGGGCGATCTGCGCCGGTGCATATAATACTCGCAAGGGCATTCCACGCCGATGCACCTAGTACTCGTACTAGTAATACTCAGGGCCCTCGGCTAATCTTACTATGCACCACAAGAGCTCACGTCCCTCAGGACAATACGACAGCGGTCCACGCCGGATGGCCGAACCCTAGGATGCACATCGTTCCCCTAGGTCGCCATATGAACCCGGTCGTCCCCGACTGTCCGGCGGTTGCTCACGCTGGTAGCCCACGCTGAGGTCGCCTACACCAAGGTTCCACCCTTTGCCGTTTACACCCTCCAGGTCGCACCTTACCGCCACGGGCCATGCCCCCAAATCCTATCCATAGGATAACAATATATATATTTACAATAATAGTACGACGACGCTAAACGCCGCCCTGGTAGCATAGTAGACAGCCCCTGACTCACTATGAGTCGACACACTTGCCCACATCGGCAAGTCCTCGTCGCGTACAAGCGACATATCACCACGCACACTCTATCCCATGACCCTTCCCCATGAGTTCGTGCGTGCACATGAGCATGCATATGCAAACAAATGCAACTTATGCTTACCACATGAAGCGTAACGATTAACTCACGTAATCATGAAACCACGTAGGCATATAGTCACATATACATATAGCACACAAGTTATGTGTTGTAGTTGGATTTCTACTTACCTGGCGTCCGTAGATTTCTAGCTTCTGGTTCGGTGAACTCCCCTAGTTCTTGACCTTACGCAATAAACAATGGTATCAGTACTTTGTCCAATTACTTGGCTAGCTAATTCGCTAATTTTTAATACTTCGAACTAATTTTCGACTTATAGCTCGGGATACTTGTAAACCCGTGAATTCTACCTGACTCGTGAACTAATCCTAGCCTCATATGATTCGTGAACTTATATAGTTCACTAACTTGCTATTGACTCATGAGGTTATATCGCGAACTTATGTAGTTCGAGAGGCGTACGAAATTCGTCTTTAAACTATTTGCTAGCCGGTCTAGTGAAATTCCTAAATTTCGCCCTTTAAACCTGCCAGGGCTATAAAGTCAGTCCATAAATTATTTTAAATCAACTACATAATTTTTATTCCAAATTTCTATCGAATGCAACGTCTACCTATACCGAAAATTGGCCCTGAGGACACCGATAGGCAAATTATGATCGGGCATTGAAAGAGCCTATGCTCATTGGAATCGGAATATTTTTCTGATTAAATGGTGCGAAAATATTTTTCCTCAAAGGCGATAGGCAAATTTATAACTTGAATCGTTTCATCTAAGGGGTTCAATTCGTGGAGTTCTAATTCGCGAAGTCTACACCTCGCGAACTCGTGTGCGAAATCCTTATTTTATAGTTCGCGAATTGTAATCTTAAAACTAGGGTTCGCGAAGTATGCTATCTGTAATACTTAGGGTTCGCCAAATGATCGATTCGCAAGGTCCATTTAGTTCGCGAAGCTTTGTATGTGTTCCGCGAACTAGGGTTCGCAAACCTCTCCAACCCGTGAAGTTGGTGAGTTCGCAAAATGGGCACGGCCCGCGAGGTAGCCCGCCTTACAAACACTTCGAGAAGTGAGATCGCGGAATGAATTCGCGAAGTACATGAGCTCGCCAAATTTCCTTCCATTCGCGAAGTGGTCCGCCAATCCTTAATTCGCCAACCGAGTCCACAAAACTCGAGTTCGCAAAGTTTAGAGTTCGCCAATGCTAAGCTCGCCAACTACCCTTGATTCGCGAACCTCAATTCGCAAAGCCTCCATTCGCGAAACATCTCGACTCTTAGTTCGTGGGTTATGATTCGCGAATACCACTTCGCAAAACTAGGGTTCGCGATATGTTGAACCCACAAAACACCAATTCGCGAGCCCATGCAAGCGACATAGATTGGAATTCGCGAACCTCGTCTCTCCTACAGTTCGCGATCCCGAGTTCGCCAAATGAACTCAATTCGTGATATTCCAAGCTCGCCAAAACAACTTCTAATTCGCAAAACTCTATGCTTAAAGATTAAAAGCTATTTTTCTAAGAACCTGTTGAAGATTGATACGAACCCCTAAATCCTAGCTTTCGAGCTTAGCAAGGCAATGCCAACCTAAACTTAATTTTCGTAGCTAATAGTTCCTAAGACATGTTATTATGGGTCTAAAGTCACAAAGTCGAGGTTAGAACAGGGTTTGGGAATTTATAATCGCACAACCACCTTACACATGATATGTATTCCCGAGCTTGAATTCTTCAAAGTGTACTATCACTTAAACGAGGATACGAAAATTAGGGTGAGAACTTGTACCTAGTTCAAGCTTGGATGATTTCTACTCGGCTCTTCCTTCTCCCTTGCTTAAACTTGAGTTCGTTCCTTATCAATGGGGTTTACGGGCTTGAAGTGCTTTTTAGATAAATGTTATCTTTTAAAGTATGGTGATGGGATGTAATTGACGAAAATATCCCATAGATTTAGGAAAGTTGTTCCTAAGGTCATTTCTAAATGTTTTGGGCCTCAACCCTTGGCTTGGCCCATTAACCTAATTCTTTTTGGGCCTCAACTTCTAAGCTTAGCCTATTTTTGAATATTCCCAATAAATTGAGGGTCACTTGGTACAATTTAATTGGCCAAATCTCGCAAGATCACCAAAGCACGTAATTTACCACACGAAACTTCATGTAAGTCGCATAAGCACGAAATTAATGCATGGAAAGCACATAATTGTGGTCAACCTTTTGTGCAAATTTATTGGCCTTACTATTTTCGAGGACCCGGGTGCTACATCACCCCTATCATCCAGCCCCCTACTCTGAATTGTAATACGTCAAGTATTACAGTTCGGAGTACATTTAAGAGAACATTCACCCCTTCTGGTGCTACTCAGACTTTCTTAGCTGGCATGCACTGTTTTTATGTTGATGGGACATGCTCTGTGCTTGTCGCAGAGGAAAGAAGCATTCTCAGGGCGACACGTGTCTGACTCTGTCCCTTCCGCCTTTTTGAATTTTCGCGAGGCAGTCTCTTCTCGTCTTTCACCCCTTTTCAAAATCAATTTCCCATACTTAACAAAAAAACAGAAGAATTCCAATCGTCACTTTAGGGTTTCTATCGGCGCCTCGCCTCAAATCGTACAACGCTCAGAATCATCGACATCCCCAATTTTCTCGCCATCCACAACTTTCCCAGGTATTATTTCGTTCACCTCTATCCCTATTTACCGTATCTTCGTTGATTCGTCCTTAGTTTCCCCTATTTCCTCCTTTACGCGTCGAAGACATGTCCGATAACGCTGCTTCTGAGAGTACTCACCCGGCGTCGCTGGGTATCTCCGCGTCTTCCACCGCGCCAGGCGTTGCCGCTAAAAGGGGGTCGAAGCGAAAGGCCCCATCATCAGACGCGGCAGCGCCCGATCTTCCCCAATCCTCTTCTTCTCATCCCCCTGCGGACACATCTTCAGCTGTACCACCAGCAGCACGGCCAGTTTCTGGCTCATCGTCATCTCGTCGGACCCGTTCGCAAGGGGCCGGCAGGACTAGTGCAGGGGTGGATGATTGGAAGATGTTTGGCGCGTCGAAGTCGACCTACCGGCGTTTGGAGAAGTTAGTCCCGGAAGGTTTCTACAGCTCTGGCTTTCATGTTTTCGTTCGGAACCCTAATCAGCGTTCCAATTTTCCGCCTCTCCCAGCCCTTGCTTTCTGGGAAAGCCAAGTACGGGCTGGCTTGCGTTTTCCGGTCCACCCCAGCTGCAGTGTCGCAGGCTTATCGCGTACCTCTGAATCACTTCAGCCCTTCCTCCATTCGTCAGCTGGCAGCTTTCTACATCTTGGTCACTGCTGCAGGTGGGAGACCGTCTGTAGAGCTTGTTCTTTCTCAGTTCCAGCTTAAGTCTGCCCATCCTTTTTCTATCTATGCGCGAATCCACGTGGCCTTGTACATTTCTGCGACAAGGGCTCCTTCAAGGACAAGGAGTGGCACCCGTTTTACTTCTTTGTGGCCCCTTCTGAAGGCAAGTGGGATTTCCCCCATCGCCACTGGGTGTATCAGATACCCCAGCGATTTCCGGGGTCCAGCCCGAATGCTCCGAGGAGAACGAAGCGGCTCTCAAACTTTTGAATTTCCGGGCTTCTGAAAAAAGTTTAACATGGTCGAACTGGTGGCGTATCCCGGTCTACTTCATCATTTCAGCCTCTCCTCGCAGCCTTTGCCTTTTAATCCAGAGGGTAAGCAGGTCCCCCTCCTGCCTCCTGACTTCTTTTTCCAGGTTTCCCTTCTAACTTAGTATATTTTGCGTAGGTATGTCGTTTTCTTGGAGAGATGCATTCCGGTCCCTTCCTGTCAAACAAGAAGATTTTGCCATCCCCGACGAGCCTCATCCTTCAGAAGGTCGAAGTGCCCCTGGCCTGTCAGCTTCGAAGGTAGGTGGGAAACCTACAGTTAGGTCCTCATCTCCCCCCTGCTCATTCTGGAGCGGACAAACGAGATCCGGATGTGGTGATCTCTGACTCCGAAGGCGATGTTGGTAAAAAGGGTACCTCGCCTGCGCCTCCCGAGAAGAAAAAGAAGAAGAAGACGGCCACGGCTAAGGGGAAAAGGCCACGTGTGGAGGCAACCCCTCCCTCGCCTGATTTTTCCGAGCTTTCTCCTTTTGTCTACCAAGTCCTGAGTGGGGTATCGATCGGCGAGCTGATGGGAAGATGGTGTTGGACCTGCCTGATAGCTATGACTTGCTGAGCCCTGAGGAGAAGATGAAGTTCGTCCAGGCCATCGTGCCACTTGAACAGCAAAAAGCGCTTCGTAATCAATCCGACGTTTCTATTGCCGATCTCGCTGCCCATCATTGGGCTAAGGTAATTCTCTCTCTTGGCCTCTTTACGTCGATCACCCTTTTGTCCTTTACTGATTCGAGCTTGGTTATGTCAGCTGTCCTTCCTACTACCTACTCTCCTATCTGCGACCTCCCGTGGTCCTGCGCCTCCTGGCGATGACATGATCGAAACGCTAAAGAAGCGGGACTTAGAGATTGTGGAGTTGGAAAAAGAACTTGAGCGAGAAAAGAGTGAGTGCGAAGCTCGTGTGCGGGACTTACCCTCGGAGAGATCACGTCAGCTAGAGGTGGAGAATGCAGCCGCTCCTGCTGCTAGGGAAACTGAACTCACGACCCGTCTGCACCAGCTTATAGATGAGCAGCACGCCCGGATCGACCTAAAAGTTAGGGAGCTGTTGGTTGCGAGAGAGGAGACCCTGAAGGCTGAGTTGGAGCGGGCCTTTGCCGCTAAGATCGAGGACGGCCATTCTGCGGGGAAGTTGGAAGGAATCCAGCTTTGTCAAAAGCATCTCATGAGCCCCCTCTGGGTATGAAGTTCCTGGCACAGCTGAGCCAGCATTGGCATGAAGGCTACCTGCATGATACCCTTTCTCTGGTAGATTTTGCACCCTTCATGCAGCATTACTTCCTAGGGGGCTTTGCTGCTGGACGCGAGCCTGCCTCTACTCTGGATGCCGCCATGGAAGCCATGGCCGCCCCTCCTGCTTTTAAGGGCAATCCAGAGGCGGCCCCTAACTCGAACTTCTCGTCCGCTGGAGTGCCTTTTTGTTCCCCTACTTTGCTGGAGGTTCCTCCGGAGGTGCTCCTGGGTCAACGCTGGAGCAGCAAAGATTGTCCGCTGTTTCAGAGGTTTCTGACTCCGCAGCCGGCTGTGTCGCTCCGCCCTCCTAGGCTTGTCAATCTGTTTTTCATTTCGAACAATTTGTGATGTTTTTTATTCAGGACCTCTTTTGTTATTTTCCCGATTTGGACCTATGCTGTTGTTTTTGTCTTTTGGGTCATGCGTGTTGTTTCCTTCGGGGCCTTTTGTGGATTTTCCATTGGGACGTTGAAGCTTGTTTTCCTTTTTCTTTTGGCGAGATTCCAACCTGCATCAACACCACTCTCCCTACTCCCCCTACTTCGAATTGTGCTGACGTTCTTCAGCACATTCGAAGTACAGGTGGAGTGTCTTCCTTAACCTACAAACTTCAATTTTTCCCATCCTGCCTCGTTATTCCGTCCCAGCCCCGCTTGGTGCGTTCCCCTGCTCGCCTTCGAATCTTTATCTCGACAAGTTATCAATAAGCAAAAGCGTGTACCTGAGTGCCCCATAGGTGTACTAGTTTTGACAATTTTTATTTTTAACTTTTCGTCAGACCCGTCGGACTCTGGTGGACCCCGCTACCCCTCGTAGGGCGGGTATTTTCCGGTCCGGTTCTCTACTTTAGAATCTGCCCTCTTTCGCTTTAGGAACGTCTTACATCTGGGGTATGTTTTTCATTTTGAACAGCTCCAGGCCCCCTTGTATGGAGTGCCCCAGGACCTGAACATGTTTACGGAAGCACAATCTGCGCGGGGCGTGCGTGGCACAGCCCTCCGGAATACAACCCCATCTGGCTTTATCAGACTCTAATCCAGGAGGACCTGGAGTCTGAGATTTTAACACGCAATCTGCGAGGGGCGTGCGTGGCACAGCCCTCCAGGATATAACCCAATCTTGGTTCATCAGACCTTAACCAGGATGCCCTGGAGTCTGGAATTTTAAGCGCGATCTGCGAGGGGCGTGTGTGGCACAGCCCTCCTGGAATATAACCCATTCTAGGTTCATCAGACTTTAACTCAGGATGCCCTGGAGTCTGGAATTTTAAGCGCGATCTGCGCGGGGCGTGCGTGGCACAGCCCTCCTGGAATATAACCCAATCTAGGTTCATCAGACTTTAACTCAGGATGCCCTGGAGTCTGGAATTTTAAGCGCGATCTCCGCGGGGCGTGCGTGGCACAGCCCTCCTGGAATATAACCCAATCTAGGTTCATCAGACTTTAACCCAGGATGCCCTGGAGTCTCGAATTTTAAGCGCGATCTACGCGGGGCGTGCGTGGCACAGTCTTCCTGGAATATAACACAATCTAGGTTCATCAGACTTTAACCCAGGATGCCCTGGAGTCTGGAATTTTAAGCGCAATGTGCGCGGGGCGTGCATGGCACAGCCCTCCTGGAATCGCAATTCCTTACTCTGCGGGGGGAGCTAGACACGAATTTCGAAGAAAACTTCTTTTTTCATTCAGAGGTCGATGCCTCGTTAAAACCTTGCCAAGTAAAACCCCCTTGGGATAAAACCTTGGCGAAGGAAAAAGAGTACATCTCCTCATTTGATTTACGTACAACTTTCCAACCATACTAAGCATAGTACTTCTTCAGCTTCGAGATGTTCCAAGGCCGTGGTACCTCCCGCCCATCTTCGTCCCTTAGCTGGTAAGCTCCTCCCCCTAGAATACGGGCCACCTTGTAAGGGCCCTCCCACGAGTCCATTTTCCTCAACGGTTTGAGTACATCTGCCCTTCTTAGGACCAGGTCTACCACTTGGAATTGCCGAGGCCTTATCCTGCGGTCATAAGCCGCTTTTACTCGATGTTTGTACTTCTCCATTCTTATCAAGGCCAGCTCCCTGATTTCTCCTATCAGGTCCAGGTCCTCTCTTCTTAGTTGCGCATTCTGCTCTTCCTCATAATGGATGACCCTATGTGTCTCCACTCCCACCTCAACAGGTATCAGGACGCTGGACCCGTAGACTAGCTGGAAAGGCGTTTCGTCCGTGGCTTCCCGCGGGGTCACACGGTATGCCCACAGCACAAGGTCTAGGGACTCCAACCATCTGCCACCCTCTTGCTCCAATCTGGCTTTATACCTCGTAAGATGATACGATTAGTGACTTCCACCTGCCCATTAGCCTGGGGGTGCCCCACAGAGACGAATCTCTGTTGTATTTTCATCGCTGCACAAAACTCACGAACCCTGGCTCCGCAGAACTGCTTTCCGTTGTCAGAGGTGAGGATCCTGGGGGCTCCGAACCTGCAACAGATGTGATGCCACAAGAAATCTATTATTTTAGTTTCATCGATTTTCGATACTGCTTTCGCCTCAACTCATTTGCTGAAATAATCGACGGCCACTATGATAAACTTCTTCTGGGCCTTGGCCACAGGCATGGGTCCGACTATGTCTATCCCCCACTTATCACAGGGGCACGGGGAATGCATTATTCCCAACTCCTCCGCCGGCACGTGGATCTTCGGGCCGTGCTTCTGACAGCTCTCACAACGCCTGACCAGCTCTTTTGCATCTCCAACAACGTGGGCCAGAAATATCCTGCTCTGACTACTCTCCGAGCGACCGCCTTGTATCCGGCGTGATCTCTGACGCACCCTTCATGCACCTCTTCCAATACCAATATCCCCTCTTTTTTGGACAGGCAACGTGCGTAAGGGTGGACTAAAGCTCTTTTGTACAACTCCCCTCCGATGAGGTAGAACTTCCTGCGGACTTTTCCTGCATCCTTATGTTCAGGGTCGCGCAAGGCTGAGCCAGCTTGCTCCTTCAATCCTCTCGGCTGGCTGTCAGCATCGTAACCTTCCTGGTCCCCTCCGGAACTGCGGCGCTAGCCAGCTTCACCAAAGAATCCGCCCGACTGTTCTCTTCTCGAGGAATTTGTCGTATCTCGAAACTGTCGAAAGAGGCCTTCAGTTTCCCCATTCGTTCGGTATACCTCATCATCTTTTCGTTCTTAGCTTCATAATTCCTTGGACTTGTTGAGCCACCAACTGGAAGTCCGAGTATATGACCACCCCTGTAGCTCCTAAGCAGCTAAGGATCTCCATTCCTTTCATCAGGATCTCGTATTCGGCTTCGTTATTTCTTTCATCAGAGCCACCAACTGGAAAGTCGAATGTTACGGCGAACTGCAATTCGTCCCCTTCTGGTGTAATAATGAGGACTCCTGCTCCGGCTCCCGTCGCTGTTGACGAGCCATCGACATAAGCTTCCCAGATTGGTGACGCCTCTCCTCGAGTGGATTCTAACAGGAAATCTGACTGGTCCTGCCCCTTAATACCAGGCCTTCTTTCGAATTCTACGTCGTACTCTCCCAGTTCAACTGCCCACTTGACCATCCTTCCGGAGAGGTCTGGTCTACTCAGGGTCTGTTTTATAAGTAAATTGGTGCGTACCCGTACTTTGTGAGATAAGAAATAAGGGCGCAGCCTCCGTACCGACACCATCACCGCCAGGGCTGCCTTCTCTATTTCAGGATACCTGCTTTCGGCCCCGTGCATTGTCTTACTCACGAAGTATACTGGCTTCTGGGTGTCACCCTCCTCTTTTAGGAGAACCGAACTTACGGCGTGCTCCCCTGTGGAAAAATATAAGATTAGCTCGTCACCAGGCAATGGTTTGGTCAATAATGGCATATTATGTAAGTAATCTCTTAGCCCTTCGAATGCCGACTGGCATTCTTCCGTCCACTCAAATCGGCATCCCTTCCGAAGTATTTTAAAGAAGGGTAGGCTCCTGTCCGCGGACTTGGCGATGAATCTGCTCAATGCCGCCAACCTGACCGTCAATCGTTGGACCTCGTTCATGTTCCGGGGTGGCTGCATCTCCAGTATGGCCTTTACTTTGTTGGGATTCACCTCGATTCCCCTCTTTGTCACCATATACCCCAGGAACTTTCGTGATTGCACCCCGAAGGTGCACTTCTCAGGGTCAGTTTCATACCACTTGTTCGGATGGTCTGGAAGGCTTCTTCTAAGTCAGCAACATGATCTTTAGCCCACGTCGATTTAACCAGCATGTCGTCCACATACACCTCCATATTACGCCCCAGCTGGTTCTTGAACACTGTATCGACCATCCGCTGATAGGTGGCTCCTGCGTTCTTAAGTCCGAAGGGCATCCTGACGTAGCCGTATGTGCCACCGGCTGTCACAAACCAGACCTTGTCCACATCGTCCGGGTTCAGCTTGATCTGATGTATCCTTGATAAGCATCCATCATGCTCAGCATCTCACATCCAGATGTGGAGTCCACCAACTGGTCTATCCTTGGTAGGAGATAATGATCTTTGGGGCAAGCCTTGTTGAGATCTCTGAAGTCCACACACATTTTCCAGGAGCCGTTCCCTTTCTTCACCATGACAACGTTAGCCAACCAGGTGGGAAATTGTACTTCTTTGATGTGTCCTGCCTTGAGCAGCTTTTCCACTTCAACCCTAATACCCTGGTCCCTCTCGGCCCCAAACTGTCGAAGCTTCTGCTTCACAGGGTGGCTCCCTGGGATTATGTTCCGGTGGTGCATGGCTATTTTTGGATCTACCCCTGTCATATCTGCTGGAGAGAAGGCGAAAAGATAGGCATTCCTTCTCAAACATTCAACCAATTGCGACGCTGTCCCCTCATCCATCTTTGTCCCTACTTGTGTGGTGAAACCTTCTTTGCCTGGGTAAAGCTCCACTGTCATTAGCTCCTCATTGGGCTGGGGCTGCAGCTTCGTGGGCTCTCCATCTTCCTCCTCTAGTTTCGGACGTTTGTTTTGTCTGGCTTCGACTCCATTCCTCTCCTTTCCCCCGTCACCACTTTGACTTCGTTAGCATAGCAACGACGAGAACTGACCTGATCTCCCGATACCTCCCCCACCTGGGCACCTACTGGAAATTTGATCTTCAAGTGGTACGTCGAAGGTACCGCCCTGAATCCGTTGATGGCTGGACGCCCCAATATGATATTATACGAAGAAACTGCGTCCACGACCAAGAAGTTGACCATTCGTACCACCCGTGTAAGGCTCTCACCTAGCCCTACTGGAGCGTGACTTGGCCTAGAGGCTGTATGCCAGCTCCGCCAAACCCATATAAGGAAGTGGTGACCGGTTTCAATCCTTCATCTGCTTGAAGCAGTCCAGGAACATGATATCTGCTGAACTACCTCCGTCTATGAACACCCGCGACACGTTATATCCTGCCACATCCGTGGTGATCACAAGAGCGTCATTATGGGGCCGTTCGACATCAACCTCATCCTGCGCTCCGAACTGTATGTTCCCTATTATTTCCATCTGGCCCACTAGGATGTCTCTAGTAAGGGCCTTTGCCTTCCCTCGCATCCTAGCATATGACTTCCGAGCTTTATGTCAGTCTCCCCATCTGGGCCTCCAACTATGATGAGGATGTGAGCTCTTGGTTCGCTGGGTTCAGGCCTGTTTGGATCTGGCATCGGTTGTTTTCCTTTATCCTGTCCTGGACATTCCTTCTCCCTAGGATGCATCAGGTGGTTAGGTACTCGGTCTCGGTATACAAATTCCTTCAGGTGTCCTGCCCTTATCAACCTTTCTATTTCATTTTTCAGGTGCGTGCAGGCGTCGGTATGATGCCCGTAATCGTTATGGAATCGGCAGAAGGGCCCCGCTGCGGTCTTGGAGGTCCACGTGAGTTGACCCGAGGGTACCTGATTTCCGGATGTTTTGATGCTACCGCCAGCACCTCCTGCAAGCTCGTTCGCAGAGGAGTGTAACTCTGATACTTGGGCGGGAACCTACCCCCTCTACCTTGCATGGGTCCCCTCACCACCTGGGGACGAGCTGTCCTGACACCTTCTCTACTCCGCCCCTGGTCAGGTACTCCCTTCCTCGGAGGTGCCCTAGGCGTTGCTTCCCGAACCTTTGCTAGCTTGCTTTCCTCCAAATTTATGTACTTGTCGGCTCGACCCAACAGTTCCTCGAACGTTTGCGGAGGCTTTTTGGAGAGCGACGCGAAGAAGTCGCTAATCTACAAACCATGAACCAAAACGTTAATTTTAACAGAAGTAGTGGCGGAGGGTACCTCTATGGCTGTCACATGAATCTCCTGATGTAAGATCGGAGGCTTTCTTCTACACGCTGCCTGACTTGAAACAAAGACATATCACATTTGGGGGGCTTCCGAGCGCTAGCAAACTGGTTGATGAACATCTCCTGGAACTCCTCAAACGAGTGATGACCTCTGCTTCTAGTTGACTGAACCACTGTTGGGCAGCTCTCACCAGAGTCGTCAGGAAAACTCTACACTTCACTCCTTCCGAAAAGTTATGCAACAGGATGGTGTTCTTGAAACGCAGCACATGTTCCTCCGGGTCGGTGGTACCGTCATACTCATACGGCAACTGCTTAAAGTTGAACGCCACTTCCCTTCCAGCAGCTCCTTAGCAAAGGGCGTGCCGGCCTGGTGCAACCCTCGGAGGTGTGGCCTCGTTGTCTTATTTCGCATCTCGTCTATTACTTTCCTGAGGTCCGACACCTGCCTTCTGAGCTCTTGCCCCCGCGAACTGACAACTCCATCTCTACCACGTGTGTCATAGCTCCTCACCTCCACTTTCTGTTCCCTGGCTTCCCTCTCTCCTTCCATCCTGCACTCACTGGCTATGTTTGCGGGAGGTGCGACATTCCTAGGGTTCCCTGGCCCCTCATGAACTTTTGTAGGAGGTTCTGCGCCCCATCACGGTGTTGAGGCCAGGGGTCCTTCCCTTCCTCCGTCCTGGGCCACTTCTCTCCCTGGTGGGCCCGTTTCCGGCAGGGGAGTAAGGTCTCTTCCCCGGCCGGCGGCGTTCTCTCCTACGGTTCCGTCCACTCCGAGACGTGTCCGTCCGAGGTTTTGCCCTGAACAGAGAAGGACTGCTTCCGCTTGCCTTTGTTTCTTGCCTTCTTAGCAGTTACGGCAGCATCCACCGCGTTTCTCACCAGCTGATCTAGCTGCTCTATCGTCATAGTTATGGGAGTTGAGGCGGGACCGCTCTGACGGTCCGGCAAAGGTAGGTGCCGGCGTAACCACTGGGCCTCCATCGGCGAGGCTAACGTCAGATCCGGCATATGGCTTTTCTCCGCGTTCCCCGCGACCTCCTCGAATCATCCTTGCAGGTTTTGCGTCAATGGTGGTTGTTCTTCCATTCTTACCGACTCCCAGCTGTCCTCGAGATTTACTGCTTTCCGAGCGATAATAATCTTCTGCTATCTCTTCACGTTTCACCTTAACACAGTCGCAAGCTCAGTTCGCCTTCCTCGCCTTATCTTCATACAGACCCAGAAACAGTCTGCCTTCATTGCCATCTCTACCTAGCGAACTCACATCTCAGGCCATCTTTCCCACAGACGGCGACATTTGATGCGGGTTTGACCCCGATCAACAATATTTGGTCCGGGAAAAATGGTGAGGGGTGAAACGGACTGGGCCTTGTGTTCTTGATGCGTCTTAGAATATATATTTTAATGTTAAAGAAGAGAAAAGGTGAAAGAGACACAGATTTTACGTGGTTCGGACAGGTGTCTACGTCTACGGGCCGCCGGAAACAGTATTCACTAGTCACGTCGGGAAATACACACTCAAGCTCACTTAACTCGTTACAGTGTGTTAATGGTGGAAAACCAGAGTGAAGAAGATGAATATGAGATATTTTCTAAGTGTTTGTGTATTATGTTGAATCTGTCTTCAATCTAGTCTCTCTCTATTCCCATATACCCAAATTCCCTTTGTTCGCCTAGTTGACACACTTCCGGGACCACTTGACAGCGACGTCTGGTACACCTAGGAGAGACAGCACCTGCGATCGTAATTGTCAGACTGCGCGCCTCCTCTCTGTTCGTCGACCACTCCGAGAATGCCACGTGTTTCCTGGTCGACCGTATCCAACGTTTCCCGCTCAAGTTGTTTTGCTTTCAGGACCCACCTTACTTTTTCCGTACAGGGTTGCAGGTCCCCAAGTGTACTACCCATCTGGCCACATATCCTAAAAGTCACTATCTTCAGGCGTTCGAGTAAAGAGGAATGCTGGTCTGAAGGTCACCCCTATCACTATGTTTGCTTAATTCTAATTGGCTACACAAGGTGGTGAAGCTCTCAACCCAAAGTAGGTGACCATGCACACCTATGTTATTTTCGAGTATTCTGTCGTTTGGGCCCAAATATCTAATTTGGGCTATACTATCATTTTGGCCTTTCAACCTATCTAGTCCTTTCTTGGGCTTTCAAACTCTTTTCAGCCCAATATTATTTAACTCTCGAATCCAATTAAAATTTTTTGATTTATTTCCGAAAAATCCGCTTGTCCGAAAAATTAACGTATTAATTTCGAACATTACAAAGATAATCCTGTATTAATTTCACGGGTATTACATCCTCCCCTTAAAAGAAATTTCGTCCCCGAAATTTTAAGTCGTCTGAAACAACTCGGGGTACTTCTCGCGCATTTCATCTTCTCGTTCCCAAGTGGCTTCTTCCGTCGTCTGGTTTTGCCACAAGACCTTCACTAGGGGAATGTTGTTATTCCTATAACTCGCTTCACCTCGTACATCAAATTTCTACCGGCCTTTCTTCGTTACTCAAGTCCGGTTTCAACTGCTGATGAAGCGTCTCACTTTGTAGCACGTGATTCGGTCCGGAACGTACTTCTGTAACGTAGATACGTGGAAGACCTCATGAACCTGTGCGAGGGATGTCGGTAGTTCTAACTGATATGCTACTTCACCGACTCTTTTCAAAATCTTGAAGGGTCCTATATATCTCGGACTCAATATTCCTTTTCGTCCGAATCGTTTAACACCCTTCATTGGTGATATCTTCAAAAGACTTGATCGCTTTCTTCAAATTCCAACGGCCTCCGTCTCTTATCTGCGTAACTCTTCTGACGACTTTGGGTCGTCTGCATTCTCTCCAGAAGTTTTCCAACAGCTTCGGTCATTTCACGAATCATTTCGGGACCTAAAAGCGCCTTCTCGCCGATTTCATCCCAATGAACTGGGAATCGACATTTATGCCCATACAAGGCTTCGTATGGCGCCGTCCCAATCGTAGCTTGATAGCTGTTGTTGTATGAAAATTCGATTAACGGAAGGTACTTACTCCAGCTTCGCGAAAATCCATGTCTTCGAGCATCTGGATCGTTTCTTTGATTTTCCGTCAGTCTGGGGATGATAATTTAGTCCCATAGCTTTCTGTAAGCTAACCGAAATTGGGACAGAAACCTTGAATCTCGATCTGAGACTATTGATACTGGAATCCCATGGAGTCGTACTATTTCTTGAATATATAATTCTGCATACTTTTCATGGAATAGGTCTGATTGATTGGTAGAAAATGGGCGGACTTAGTTAGTCTGTCGACAATCACCCAAATTGCGTCATAGCCCTTTATAGTTTTCGATAATCCGACGATGAAATCCATTGTTATGTGGTCCAACTTCCACTCGGGAGTCGTCAAGGGTTGTAACATTCCTGCAGGCCTCTGATGTTCTGCTTTAATCTGTTGACAAGTCAGACATCGGCTTACAAAAGCAGCAACATCTCTCTTCATCCCTGGCCACCAGTAGTTCGTTCGCAAGTCCCGATACATCTTTGTTGCACCAGGATGCACCGAGTAGATTGTCGTGTGTGCCTCCGTCATTAACGTTCGGCGGATGTCTTCGTCTTTTGGCCACATATAGACGACCTCTGAATCGTAATTTTGGAACATCTGCATCTTGTTTGTTTCGAACCTTCAGATACAATTCATCTTCTTTTTGTGCCTCGATGATTCGATCTAATAGCATCGGCTTAAGTGTTAACACTGCTAATTTCGCTTCAATCTCTCCAAAGTTGATTACCACAACTAGGAGTTGGCACAACTCAGCGTTAACTGTTTTCCGGCTCAAAGCATCTGCGACTACGTTAGCTTTCCCTGGGTGATAACTTATCACGCAGTTTGTCTTTCACTAGTTTGAGCCATCGTCTTTGCCTCATATTCAACTCCTTCTGTGTGAAGAAGTACTTCAGGCTCTTATGATGCGTAAAGATCTCACACCTTTTTCCGTACAAATAGTGTTTCCAGATCTTGAGGGCAAACACTACTGCAGCGAGTTCAAGATCGTGGGTGGGGTAGTTCTTCTCATACGGTTTCAATTGTCGGGAGGCATAAGCAATTACCTTCCCGTTCTGCATCAACACGCACCCCAGAAAAGCCACTTGTTCTAACCAGAATTCGCACTTCTTGAATTTAGCGAATAATTACTTCTCTCGGAGAATTCCAAGGACCATCTAAGATGTTCCTCGTATTCTTCCTTCGTCTTAGAATAGATGAGAATATCGTCAATAAGACGATGACGAAGCGGTGCATAAATTTCTTAAATAACCGGTTCATCAGATCCGTGAAAGCAGCTGGGGCGTTCAATAGCACGAAAGGCATGACCAAGAATTCATAACGGCCGTACCTTGTACTGAACGCAGTTTTGGGAACATCCGTCTCACGAATCTTTAATTGGTGATAACCGGAACGTAGGTAGATCTTTGAGAGTACCGTCGCCCCTTGTATTGATCGAATAAATCGTCTATTCTCGGCAACGGATACTTATTCTTGATCGTGATTTTATTGAGTCACGATAATCGATGCACATCTCATCGACCCGTCTTTCTTTTTAACGAATAATACAGGGGCTCCCCATGGCGAGAAACTGGGTTGAATAAAACCCTTTTGCAACAAATCTTCCAATTGTTCCTTCAGCTCCCGTAGTTCGTTCGGTGCTAACCGATATGGAGATTTAGAGATCGGAGTAGCTCCAGGTACAAGATCAATAACAAATTCGATTTCCCGATCCGGAGGTAATCCCGGGAGATCCTCGGGAAATACATCGGGATATTCATTCACTATTGGAACCTCCTCGAGCTTCGGCTGAGAAGATTCCTCAGCTTTCACCGGTGGTCGATTAGGGACATTTCCCTGGCTAATGTTCGAGCGCCACATCTGCTGACCCGGTCGATTACCTTTATTTTTCGGGCTCTGGCCGAAGAGCTGGCGGTTCTGACTGCTTCCTCCTTGCTGACTCTCTCTCTTCCGGTCGCTTCCTGGGCCTCCCTCACTACTCCTTCCGCCTGTTCGGCTATCAGCGCACGCTCCGTCACTTGGCGGAATTCCAGCTGTCGTACACCCGCTATACTTAAGTCACGATAAAATTCGGGTTTCAGTCCCCATAGAAATCTCGTAACCTTTAGTATATTCGTCGCTACGAGATGAGGAGCAAAATGTGATAACTCCTCGAATCTGTGGATATATTCCGCAACTGGCATGCGGCCTTGCTTCAGGTTCATAATTCGTACATTCGATGCTCCTGATCGTGAGCACTAAAGTACTTGTCGTAAAAAAGCTCCCTGAAGCGTTCCCGCGTCATAGTAGCGGGATCCTCTAACACCTTTACGGTGTTCCACCAGAATGCACGCTTCCCCGAAGCAGGGAAACAGACACAGCACCTTCACATTATTCGCACACAGCTACGGATGAAAAGCTCTTCAATGGTGTCGATGCAGTCCTCGGCCACTGCAGGGTAGCGGCCTCGCAACGTAGCGGGATTTAGCTACGGAATCTCTCCCCAATGATTTCCACTCGATCAGGTTGCGGGGGAGGAACGGTGCTCAGATGACCTCCGATGATTTATCGGATCGTTGATCTGGTCTGACTGTCGTTGGATTAATTCTGTCAGACGATGGATAGTGTCACGTTCACGAGTCGGGGACTCAGGTTCGTCCCTACGACTTGATTCTCCGACGAACACATTCTCGGCCTTCCTCTCGTCATTTCCAACTATACATAACACATATAAACGGGCATATAAGGTCACTAATCACACAAACACATAACACTTATAGGCAAGGCTGGTTCTCCCGGCTTTGGAGCGGCACTACATGGACAGTCTTCAGAATCTAAAACCTAACGCCTGATACCACCTGTGGCGACCTTACTTCCTAATTAAGTTAATTGGCGGATTTCCGCAACGAAAGTCGCGGAGGATCCGATTTATTAAAACTTTTTAAAGAAAATAATATAAATATATAATCTAAAGTCGGGTTTCACAAAAGCGTCATATAACTACATCGGGCGAAGCCCCAAAAATTCAAACCCGACTATCCTATGCCTCTCCACAGGTCGCGTCCCATGTACTGCGCCGCCCTCAAAAGCCCGTGGAGTCACCGCCGCCAGCCAGCCTACAGCTCACCCGGGCATGCATCGGTGTCTGGCTCAGTCTTACCTACAAAATAAAACCCTGAGCAAAAGTTCCAGTAGGTGGTAATAAAAATATGCAATGCATGCGTGCACTCAACCTAATCCCATGTCCACACAACATAATGATGCACGCTCGAACCTACATCACATTTCATCACATAACAGGGCCCTAGGCTACACTCAGTACCCACGCGCGCAATGGCAAAGTACGCCTTAAACCATGCGGTAGCCCACGCCGGCCGTGCCGGGTCGCTCCTTCCGCACACAATCTCAACCTGACGGTATTACACCTCTGTGTAATGCCCCGAGTAGTGTACCACTAACCCGGGACTGGAATCTCACATCAGTCTGCCGTCCCTGAGCCAAATAATATCCGGTGGTATACACCTCGGGTGGCTCAATCCCGAGTAGATGGGTGTCGCAAACCCCCTCTCTCCCACCAGGTGCTACACGAGTCTAACCCTGACAATCATTAACGGTCACTCTACCCCACTCGTCCGACACGTACAATTACGGTATCATCATCTCTCCCGTGCATGTCGTGAAATGCACACATAATGAGTCAATATGAAAACACGTTCACCGAAATCACATAAGTATAGTTATAAAACTAGGTCGAATGTTTTTAAAATCCAAAAATAATATTTATAATTTAAAATATGGGTTGACATGAAAATATAAGTTATAGTACGAAACTATTTTATTTTAAAATTGATTTGGGCTGAAAATAATTTTATTTAAATAAATTGGGCCTGAAATAGGGCAAAAGCCCAAAATTAAGTCCACTGGTCAACGCTGTCAAAGCCCAAATCAAATCACCCGAGACCCACTTAAAGACTTGGTCAACCGCGAAAGTCCGAGTCAACGCCCGATTTCGAGGAGACTTTCGCCGATTTCGCAAATCGTTCGATTAGGCCCGCGAAACCTAGTTTGAGCCCGCGAAAGACCAGACTCTCCTCACAGGAATCACCCCGCGATTTGAAATCGGCCCCGCGAAACTCAAAATCGCCCGCGGCGTCTCTAAGAATCCGCGAATCGCTTCAGCCCGCGAAGCCCGAACTCTGGCCCGCAAACCTGTTTTTACACACTGCGATAAATCCTTCTTGGCCCGCGAAACACTTCCGCGACCCGAAACTCCAATCGGCCGATTTTCCTATCTCCTAAAAATCTTTTCGCCCGATTCGCAATTTAAACAAAGGCCCGCGAATTTTAAAATCGCCCGATTCTACAAATCACCCGATTTCTTTAAACCTTCATATAAAACCCTAAATTTTTCCAGAAAATCTAACATGATCATCACAACGAAACACATCAGTTCGATTAACAACTTCAAGAACTCATATTTTGAGTTCGAATTCACGTCATAACACATATATAACATCACAAAATTCCAAATATTATAAAATAAATCCTCTTGAGCTCGGATAACCTTTTATCCGAATTCGAATTATTTCTAGGAATGTAAGACGGTTTAAAATATCTGTAGGGGTTAAAAACCACCTACCTCACTTCAAACTAAATTCAATAATTTTCCTAAGTTAACAATCTGCTCAAAACTCGTTTTTTCCTTCACTGTCCTTTATTTTCGTTAGTCACCTGACATTGCTCAAATTTCAGCCAGCATATCATGTAAATAGTGATAAATAAACTTGTAGGATTATAGGTTATCGATATAGTTCGTTCTACCTCCTAGTTGCGTATTGATATTTAATAAGTTGAAAGAGTCGATCAAGCTTATCAAGAAAATTCCTCTCTGGTTCTTCGTTATGCCCTCTCCTTTTCCTTTCTTGCTTTTCAAGTCTTTGTGGCTTTTTTGGTTATTGTTAATATGATTCATATAGGGTTATAGGGTAATAACAAGCCTCAACGTGGCTTACCCCTTGCATTAAGTAATTCCATCTATCTACGTTGCTTAATTCTAATTGGCTACACAAGGTGGTGAAGCTCTCAACCCAAAGTAGGTGACCGTGCACACCTATGTTATTTTCGAGTATTCTGTCATTTGGGCCCAAATATTTAATTTGGGCTATACTATCATTTTGGCCTTTCAACCTATCTTGTCCTAATTTTCTTGGGCTTTCAAACTCTTTTCAGCCCAATACTATTTAACTCTCGAATCCAATTAATATTTTAGATTTATTTCCGAAAAATCCGCTTGTCCGAAAATTACTTTGTTAATTTCGAACATTACAAAGATAATCCTGTATTAATTTCACGGGTATTACAACCACATCTACCTCACACACATTACTCACCCTACACCAAGAAAAAAAGCAACGGTACTCATTTACTAAAGCAGTAGCTCACGGTAGAGGCGTCGAAGGGAAAACCATCCAAGCAGTACCTCTCCGAAGCAAGCTGCTACGGCTGCGACGGGCTGCCGGCGTAGGATAAGCAGCGAACGGGCGGTGCAAAGGACTCGTAAGAAAAGAGAAGCTGAGACGCCCACCGCCTGTTCGACAAAACTCATCAAAGAAGGATTAACCGCAGAACCGAGATTCAGGGAAGAAACATGATTTTCTCTTTGTTATTTACGCTCCTCGTTGTGTTAGTGTTTCATATGAGTGGCTAAATCACGTAGTATTTGAGATTAGATGAACCCTAGCGAGATCGTATGAATGTTAAATGTATTATTAATATGCTTTTATTATGACTTGGTTACATTTATGCTATTATTTTGATTATGTCTATGTGGTCGAAATAATTGTTGGGAAATCGAACGCTACGCTCGAGAGAGGGGCGACGATTAGACCACTCGTAAATGAGCGGAATAAACTCATCGCTAGAATAATTTGAACTATCCCGCCGGATTAGAGTCAAATCTAATAGCGGGATTCATCGTTATTTATTGCGGTCTGCGATTAAGTAAGTTAGGGAAGATTGTCCAGCTATTTAAGTCGTAGATTAGTTGTTACGAGTCGAAGCGAGTAAGCGCAGTTTCGCCCAATCGTACAAAACCGTATACATACCATAGGAATCCTCACGGTCTAATAATTAGCTAAAATATAAAGCTTGTTTGTCGTTCGATAGAGCTAGGGGATTCGACGTCTCAAATACGTTCGCTTCATAAAGTCGTCCCAATCTCGTCGCCATTTTATCATATTTTTTATTCTTGTGTTTATCGTTTTAATTAGTTCATCGTTATTTATATTTTTATCAAACCAAAAAATATTTACTAGAATATTTAAACGACGGTTTTTCTAAAGTACATAGTTCCTTTCGGTTCAATACTCGAATACTTGCCACTTCTATACTATTTTCGATAGGTACACTTGCCTGTTGAGCGTAGGATAGTTCGTCGATATTCGTTTTATTTTATTACTCGATCCGCTCGATCAAGTTTTTGGCGCCGTTGCGGGGAACAATTGATATTTGGAGAACTTTAGTTTATTATTCAAGCTTTATTACTATTATTATTGCTATTATTATTATTTCTACGCTTTTATTTTTACTTTTTTTTTTTCGTTAGTTTCGCTATTTTAATTAGTATTATTTGCTGTTATTTTTTATTAAATATATATTATATTTTTTTTGCTTAATCGGATTTCGTTTGGTCTAGGTACGTTTATTAATATAAATAGTATTATAATTATTATTTCTTCAAACTATCTATTTTATTTTTATCACTATTACCAAAAAAATATATTACTAGAGATTATTATTTCCTTATTATTATTAGCACTTGCTTATTTCTATTTTTATTTTTTTTAGGCACTATATTTTGTTTTATTGGTTTTTATTTCTAAATCTCTTATTGCTATTGTTATCTTTATTTTGTTGTCTAGGTACGTGAACGCTCGTGCATGACCCGAAGGAATCCCTCGCGACCAATCGTTGAAGGAGACCGGAGATCGAAAGAACGTTCCGACATAACCTACAAAAAACGCAAGGCGAGTCGAAATGGCGACTCAAGATCGTGACGATATGCCGCTTGTAGCTAGAGAGCCTCCAATGAGAGAGCTGTGGAGAAACAACGGCGTAGGGTCGGTCGGCTCAGCAATAGTCCTTCCTCAAGTTCCGAACAACTTTGAGCTGAAACATCATTGGCTTCAAATGCTTCAGACGACAGCTCAATACGATGGACTCTCCGAAGAAGACGCTTACCGACACATCGTGGACTTCCTATCCGTCACGGACACGGGAGTACAAGGAGTGAGCCCTGAAATGATCCGGCTCTACTTGTTTCCGTTCTCCCTAAGAGGTAATGCCAAGGAGTGGTATAATCTACTACCCGAACGATCCATCACCACTTGGGACGAGATGCACGCCACCTTCATCATGCACTTCTTTCCACTGTCGAATGTGCTGAAACTAAAAATGGACCTTACGGCATTCAAGCAAAAGGAGGCGAGAATTTATACGACGTATGGACGCGTTTCAAGACGCTTCTGAATCGCTTACCACAACATGGTATGACGAGAGCGAATTGATTCAGCGGTTTCATGAATCGTTGAATGATATCACCGCGAAACTACTTGACGGGGTGCAAAGGGACATTTCCCATGCGGTATCTGGGGGCGCAATTATCCCCTTCAAACCGGAGCAAGCTAGATTCTCAGATGCTTGTGGACAAAATTGTGGAAAGGATCACAAATTGGACTTCTCGCAATCTGTCATACGCGGGAAGGTGTACACTTATCAACTCAGTGCTCAAATCCATGTATAGCTATTAGGGGATCATATTCTTACTACCTAATAGTGTGATTAAAGCAGTGGATAGAGTTTGTAAGAATTTCCTTTGGGAGGAACCGAAGGCAGCAAGTCAGTGGCGTTGGTGAAGTGGACCAAGTTTGCCTACCGAAGAGCAGGGGTGGGTTAAATGTCCAAAACTGTGAAGATGGAACATGGCGAGTATTGGCAAGCAAATATGGCACTTAGCCACCAAAGCTGATGTACTTTGGGTTAAATGGCTGCATGAACTATATATGAAAGATAGCACGTTCTGGGACCATTCTCCTCCTGTGGATAGTAGTTGGCATTGGGGAAGATCCGCAAACTTAAAGAGAAGTTCAGAGCAGGGTATGTGGGGAATATATGGTCACTTAATGTAAATTGGGGTATACTCGCTTGCAACAGGATACAAATGGCTCACTGCTGATGCTCCAAAGAATCATATATGCCAGGCAGTGTGGAACCGCTACAACATACCGAAGCACAGTTTTATTCTGTGGTTGCTGGTCCAGAAAAGGATGCTCACAAAGGATCGACTTTCTGCCTGGGGCATTCGTGTAGAGCAACCACTATGTGTTCTTTGCGAAGTGGAGGAGGAATCTATTAATCATTTGTTCTTTGAATGTATGTTTAGTAGGACTGTATTACAGATGCTAGAGAGTTGGCTGGGTGTTGATTGTTGTCCGATGCAATTTGAACGATGGAGAAGATGGTTGACCCAAGTGGGAAAAGCAGAAGACTGAGAGGGAGGATTGTGATAGCTTGGATTGCAGCTGTGGTCTACCATATCTGGAAGGAGCGAAACGTTCGAGTTCATCGAGGCACCAAGCAGGATGGCGAGGGATGCAGAATAGCTAGTCTGGTTCGGGACAGAATTACAAGTTGCTGTCAAGTAAGGATCACAAGAACAGATGAAGCTATATATCAACATACTATCAGAGTGCAATCCTCTGACATTGAGTGAGATTGTTAATTGTAAGCAAGTGTTGGGTTGTACAAAAAAAACTATGCCTGGTGGTAATGATTTTAATTCGTACCAAAAAAACTACTTGACGGGGCATGCAATGGAGGTTTATGCAATTTAAGCGCAACGGAAGGGTGGAATCTAATCGAAGAATATAACGCAAATAGCTTCCGGTGTGGGAGTTCTAGCAATACAGGCAAACCACTAGGGATGTACGATGTCGATAATGCAACCGCAATAAATGCCAAGTTGACACACTCCAACAGCAAATCACAGCTAACAACCTCCAAATGCAAACATTGATGATACACTATTACCAACGCTAACAACAAAGCCGGTTGTTAATGCTGTGCAGGTGCAATCTTTCCCGGAGACTCCCGCAACTGCTCCACCTCCTCATGCATACCCAAATTATAATCTTTCATGCGCTACATGTGGCGAAAGTCATGACGCAACCCGTTGTCCAGCCACTCTTCCAATGGAGCAAGTCGACTAAATTGGGAAAAATATCATTTTATGGTTAGAGAAGGTATCGTTGTAGGTCACAAGATATCGGCTAAAGCAATCGAGGTAGATAGAGCAAAAACAGAAACTATTGAACGATTACCTCCACCCCCTCGTCGGTAAAGCAATTAGAAGTTTCTAGGACATGTTGGTTTGTAGATTTATTATTTTTCTAATTGCTAGTCCTTTACTCGCTTGCTAGAAAAAGATGTACCTTTTGAGTTTACAACCGACTGTATGAATGCTTTTACTATACTCAAGGATAAGCTTATAAATGCTCATGTCATGGTAGCGCCGGATTGGAGGCTACCATTCGAACTAATGTGCGATGCCAGTGATTTTGCAGTAGGTACAGTTTTGGGGCAGCGACGGGAAAATATTTCCAACGATACACTACGCAAGCAAGACTCTAAATGAGGCGCAATCAAATTATACTACCACCGAGAAGGAATTGCTTGCAGTCGTGTTTGCAATCGAAAAGTTCCGTCAGTATCTTATCCTATCGAAGGTCATCATCTACACGGATCATTCGGCCATTAAGCATCCATTTGCGAAGCCGGATGCAAAGCCGAGGCTGATCTGATGGATTCTATTACTCCAAGAGTTTGACGTGGAGTTTCGCGACCAAAAGAGAACGGAGAATCTTGCCGCAGTCCACTTGTCAAGACTAGAAGAGACACCCTGCGAGGTTACAAAAAGGAGACGATCCGAGACCACTTTCCCGATGAAACCTTTACGCTATACATGAGGTACCTGATGAACTTCCATGGTATGCCGATATAGCTAACTATCTTGTAGCTAGGATCTTACCAAGGGGATACACGAGTCACCAGAGGAAAGAAAATTCTTCTCGAACTTAAAGTATTACTTTTGGGATGATCCTTATCTATTTAGGATTTGTGCGGATAACATAATCAAGCGATGCGTAACCTTCCCCGAAACAATAAATATCTTGGGACATTGCCACATGGGACCATGCGGAGGTCATTATGGAGGCAACCGAACCACACAAAAGGTACTAGAATGTGGATTTTACTGGCCAACAATTTCAAAGGACGCGCAAAGGTATGTAGAAATGTGCGATAGGTGCCAACGGACATGTAATATCTCTAAGCGCAATGAAATGCCTCAGAATTTTATACTCGTTTGTGAAATATTTGATGTATAGGGCATTGATGTTATTGGTCCGTTTCCGACATCTTTTAAAAATCGATATATCCTAGTAGCAGTCGATTATGTGTCAAAATGGGTAGAAGCGCAAGCGCTACCTACTAATGATGCGGTAGTAGTTAAATTTTTAAAAGCTTTATTTTCACGTTTTGGCTCACCTCGTTGCATTATTAGAGACAAAGGCACGCACTTCTGTAACACCCAATTTGCAAGACGCTCGAGAAATACGGCGTAAAAACACAGTGTTACTACTGCATACCATCCTCAACTGAGCGGTCAAGTGGAGGTTGTAAACAGGGAGCTGAAGCACATACTAGAGAAGACCGCGGAGCACCATAGGCGAGATTGGCCAAACAAGCTAAACGATGCTTTATGTGCATACCGTACAAAGCATGCACATCGGGCTATTCAGGGAAGTTCACTTACCTATTTGTTTCCTCTTCCTTATGTTGCATAATAATTACGTTGAGGACAACGTAAATCTTATGTGTGGGGAGGGGAATTTCTGCGAGCCGCTTTCTCTGTCATGGCTTTCAGCCGTAGAGAAGGTAGATCCCATATTCCATTCCTCATGGGACTCGGAATGGTTGGGATCAGTAGCTGCATCTTGGCTTGCAGCCGCCTAGCTCCTTGTATCATATCGGTAAATTGATGCGATAATAGGTGCATGACTTGATTTTGGCATAAATTTTTTTGAAAATTAGGCATGAAATTTTTTCAGAAATCATGTTTCTTATCGATCAAATGATGATTGCATGTTAGGAGTTCTGTGAGTAATTAGGATACATATGCATAATCAACGTCTTGCTTACATGATGAACTTGGCGACACTTGAGAGATTCGTACACATAACCCGATTTTTGTGAGATTTTTGAGCCTACGAGCTTTTTGCTCATTTCTTTGGTTGTATGAACCAGGCTTAATTTATTTCTCTTCAGAGCTTGTTTGTGTGTTACGTTTTGAAACTACTTAAAGTGTGATTGCGTGAAAATGAGGAAGGGATTAGGAATTCATTCCATAGCCAAAGTAGCCAACCACGACTGCCACCCGTAGTTAGCCACTTTGAGCCTGAGCTTTTATTTGTGAAAACCAGATTATAAATTGCCGACCCTGATTAAGCCTTCAGACATAACTCATGTGATAGTAGAAGTGGAGGTTGAATGCTAGCTCAAGAAGCGCAACCCGTCCGAGCTGAGCGTCGAAAAAAAAAAGAGAGAAGAGAAAAAAAAATGAAAAAAAAAATATATAGAATAAAAAATAAGAAAAATAATTAGTCAAGGCTAAGAACTCTTCCTACGATAATCTTTCACTCTCAAAAGCATATTACCGATTTTCTTGATCGAGAGGTTGAAAAAAGAAGGGCTTAGTTAAAAAAAAAAGAAAAGAAAAACGACGAAAGAATGAAAAGAGTTGAAAATGGGCAAATCATGGGCGCATTTGAGATGATGGCATGATTCTGACACGACTACAGCTCATATCCTTTTTACCTTCTTGCATATCTTACATATCTCAGCCAATTTATAACCCGGTAAAGACCTTCCAATTCACGCTTGATCATTGAAAGTGGTAGATTTACGAATTGCTTGCAAGCTTATGGTAGAGACTACATTAACGCATGACCCGAGACTTCACCGATAATTTACCCAAAACACTTAGTGATTTGAGTGTATCCTTGCGAGGTACGGATTTTGATAAGTGTTGCTAAAGAAAATCGTGTAGTTAGTCATTGATTTCAATATGTTTTCCGACTTTACTTGCATTATCGCCTACGTGATTTCATTCTTGATTGGTACGTTGCATGATTTATCTTTTCTATGCCTTTTTATTTTTAT
This sequence comes from Craterostigma plantagineum, assembly GCA_027422505.1. Lineage (NCBI taxonomy): Eukaryota > Viridiplantae > Streptophyta > Magnoliopsida > Lamiales > Linderniaceae > Craterostigma > Craterostigma plantagineum. Next base: position 22,987 of record JAPQWV010001447.1, on the reverse strand, counting down.
TTGCTTGAGGGCAAGCAAACGCTTAAGTGTGGGGAGATTTGATAAAACAAATTTATATCGTATTCTATACCCTGCAAAGCGTATTAACGGTTGGTATTTATCTAAACTTCCTTGAATATCATAAAATTACGTTTATAATTCATTTTCGACAAATATTGGGAAAAAGAACTATCGGGAGTATTCAGCCTTGAATTTGAGGAACCGTCGAATCAAATATCGGCCCAAAAATAATTGGGCCGAAGAGTAAAATTTAGCCCATCTGTTCAGCTCAAGAAAGGCCCAAGCCCAAGTGATGATTTTTTAAAAACAATAATAAGATAAATACTACACATCGATAGATAGCACACGAAAGAATAAAATAAAGGAAAGAGACAAAGGAGATCAACGAGGGAGACTTGCGAATACAAGAAATCGCCTCACACGGCTCAATGAAGAAAATCACAACAAAATCTTACGCATGCTTGAAGCAGTCATGAAAGATTTTGATGTCTTTACATCATCTATAAATAGAGAGGGGGCGATGGACGTGAGGGGGAGCTAGAAATCTTCACTAAACCTTCGTCAACCACGTAACCTTAGCTCCCTACAACCCAAAGCTCACACCTCAAGCAACCACCTCTACCTCACACACGTTACTCACCCTACACCAAAAAAAAGCCACGGTACTCATTTACTAAAGCAAGTAGCTCACGGTAGAGGCGTCGAAGGGAAAACCATCCAAGCAAGTACCTCTCCGAATCAAAGCTGTTGCGGCTGCGACGGGCTGCCGGCGTAGGAGAAGCAGCGAACGGGCTGAGACGCCCACCACCTGCTTGACAAAACTCCTCAAAGAAGGATTAACCACAGAGCGAGATTCAGGGAAGAAACATGTTTTTCTCTTTGTTATTTACGCTCCTCGTTGTGTTAATGTTTCATATGAGTGGCTAAATCACGTAGTATTTGAGATTAGATGAACCCTAGCGAGATCATATGAATGTTGAATGTATTATTAATATGCTTTTTATTATGACTTGGTTACGATTTATGCTATTATTTTGATTATGTCTATGTGGTCGAAATAATTGTTGGGAAATCGAACGCTACGCTCGAGAGAGGGGCGACGATTTGACCACTCGTAAACGAGCGGAATAAACTCATCGCTAGAAATATGTTGAACTACCCGCCGGATTAGAGTCAAATCTAATAGCGGGATTCATCGTTATTTATTGCGGTCTGCGATTTAAGTAAGTTAGGGAAGCTTGCCCATCTATTTAAGTTGTAGATTAGTTGTTACGAGTCGAAGCGAGTAAGCGCAGTTTCTCCCAATCGTACAAACATGTATACATACCATAGGAATCCTCACGGTCTAATAATTAGCTAAAATATATAGCTTGTTTGTCATTCGATAGAGTTAGGGGGATTCGAAATCTCAAATACGTTCGCTTTCATAAAGTCAGCCCAATCCCGTCGTCATTTTATCATATTTTTATTCTTGTGTTTGTCGTTTAATTAGTCGTTATTATATTCTTATTAAACCAAAAAATATTTACTAGAATATTGAAACGACGGTTTTTCTAAAGTACATAGTTCCTTTGGGTTCGATACTCGAATACTTGCCACTTCTATACTATTTCCGATAGGTACACTTGCTGTTGAGCGTAGGATAGTTTGTCGATATTCGTTTTATTTGATTACTCGATCCGCTCGATCAGAGAACACGGGAGAGTCGATGCATATAAAATATTATATATATATATATATATATATAAAGGGGAGTCGAACGTACATATGCGAAAATGGCGGTTACATAACGATTACATAGATGACAATCGTATCACAACCCGAATACATGAAAGCTTGGAAGATAAAACATCCTTCTTTAGAAGTCATGAATACATAAATTAGATGCATGTACAATGAGTAGCAACCCACAGCACAAAAATGGCGATTACAACTCCGAGCAAAGCCAAAAGGGTGAATAACTCAAATTTGAGCCTTTTGAGGCTCTCCATCCTAAAAGGTTCTTGAGGGATGTTCTCACGCTCTGCATTTTCTCCAAAATTATATGGTGAAATCTAAAAGATATAGTTGGAGAAAATTGTGTTGTTGTGTAAAATAGCGTGCATCAGTACCTATTTATAGGCGTGAGTGAAGCGAAGGGATAAGCCTCATTAATTTCGAGATCAGATTTTCTTCGAAAGCCGTAATCTCGATTTGATAGATCACGCGCATGAAGAAAATTGCATTGGACTTTTTTTTTAAAAAAAATTGTGCTCACGTTTATATCAATAACATGTTTTACATGCACTGCTTAGTCTACGTTGTTGCATCAATGAAAGTAGTACGGCGAGCTAACGTACAAACAAGGCTAAGTTAATTCAAACTTGGGCCAAGTATGGTTTCCATCAAACCTCGCTGAAATAACACGGGCTTGGCATGAAAGCCATATGGTCGTGTGTGTCATCAAACATTTACATTCCAGCTTCGACGGATATACGAGATCAACTAGGGGTCCAACATTGTTAAAAAAATTAGGAATCTGATATTTATAAGCTGGAAATCATGTTTTAAGGATGATATTCCGCGATCTATCTTCACCCTCAGTTTTATCCGATCGAACGCTCACGGATCGCCACGTGGTCTTGCATTTCCGCGTGTTAGAGCAAGAACCGTCTGCGACTCTATAAGTGAAATAGCACATTCACTATCATCCGTCCGATCTTTGATCCAACGCTCACGATTCATCATCCGCTTCATTCACTTCCTAAGCATCTCAACCGTTGATCTCTTCGCGCGATATCTTACGAACAGAATTAAATCTTCAGCCTTCAAATCTTGGCCATTAGATCGCGCGCCATCTTAGATCCAACGGCAGCTGCTCTTCGTGATCTTCTCAATTTAGTTTCTTCAATTTCCATGAGTTGAAGAAACGATTGACAACAGCTCCTGTCCTTGCAATTCCCTCTGGTAGCGAAGGATTTTCGGTATACAGTTGTGCCTCGATAAATGGCTTGGGTACGGGTTAAATGCAAAACGGGAAGGTAATTGCGTATGCCTCCCGACGGCTCAAACAGTATGAGAAGAATTACCCCACGCACGATCTGGAACTCGCAACCGTTGTGTTTGCCCTGAAAATCTGGCGACACTATCTGTACGGGGAACGATGCGAAATGTTTACGGATCACAAATGCCTAAAGAACTTTTTCATGCAGAAGGAGTCAAACATGAGGCAAAGACGAAGGGTCGATTTAGTAAAAGACTACGACTGCGTGATAAATTATCACCCAGGCAAAGCGAACGTAGTTGTAGATGCTTTGAGCCGTAAATCAGTGAATACGGACCTGTGCCAACTCGGATTGAAAATAATCAATTTGGGGAGATCAAAATAAAGCTGGTAGCGTTGACTTTAAAACCAACGCTGTTAGAACAAATCATCAAGACACAAAAAGAAGATGAATTATATCTAAAGATCAAGGCGGAACTAACGAGAATTTTCCGTCGGAGTTCGAATTTCAAGACGACATAAACTTATAATTCCGAGGTCGTCTATATGTGCCACCGAAGAGATCTGTCAAACTATAATGACGAAGGCGCGTACGACAATCTACTCGATACACCCGGGGCAACAAAACATGTATCGAGATTACGAATAAATTATTGGTGGTCAGGAATGAAGAAAGATATAGCTGCCTTTGTACAACAGTGCTTGACATGCCAACAAATTAAGGCAGAACATCAAAGGTCTATGGGAATATTACAACCATTGACGACTCCCGAGTGGAAGTGGGACCATGTCACTATGGACTACGTCGTCGGGTTACCAAAAATCGTAAAGGGGTGATGATGCAATCTGGGTGGTTGTCGACAGGTTAACTAAATTAGCCCATTTCCTGCCAAGCAATCAAACCTATTTCATGGAGAAATACGTCGTGCTGTACATACAGAATTGTGAGACTCCATGGGATCCCGATTTCAATCGTTTCGGATCGAGATTCGAGGTTTCTGTCCCAATTTCGGATGAGCTTACAAAAGGCCGGATGAAACTGTCCTTCAGTACGGCATATCATCCCGGACAATCTGAAAGAACAATCCAGACGCTCGAAGATATGTTGAGAGCATGCATTATGGATTTCCGATGAAGTTGGAGCAAATACCTCCCACCGATCGAGTTCGAGTTTCCTGTAACAACAGTTATCAAGCACAATCGGGATGGCGCCTTACGAAGCCTTGTACGGGCGTAAATGTCGATCCCCAGTTCATTGGGATGAAATCGGCGAGAAGGCATTGTTGGATCTCGAAATGTTTCGTGAAATGGCTGAAGTTGTGGGAAAAATCCGGGAGAGGATGCAAATGGCCCAAAGTCGTCAGAAGAGTTATGCAGACAAAGACGAAGGCCGTTGAAGCTCAATGTAGGCGATCAAGTCTTTCTGAAGATCTCGCCAATGAAGGGAGTAAAACGTTTCGGAAAGAAGGGAAAGTTGAGTCCGAGATATATCAGACCTTTCACACTTGTGAAACGAGTTGGAGAAGTGGCGTACTAGCTCAAATTGCCAACATCGTTCGCGCAAGTCCATGACGTCTTCCATGTGTCTACATTACGGAAATACGTCCCAGACCCGAGTCATGTAGTGCAGGGCGAATCACTTTATCAACAATTGAAGCCGGACTTGAGCTACGAGGGAAGGCCGGTGAAAATAATGTACGAGGTGAAATGCCCTCGGAATAAGAATATACCCCTCAAGAAGTATTGGGAAGCCACTTGGGAACGCGAAGACGAGATGAGAGAGAAGTATCCCAAGTTATTTTCTGTACTGTAATTTCGGGGACGAAATTCTTGTAAGGGGGGAGGATGTAATACCCGCAAAATTATACGGGATTATTTAAATAATATTCGGAATGTGTGGAGTCAATTTTCAAACACACACCGTTTCTTTCCGAGCAGGGCCAAAAATATATAATTGGACCCGAAACATTTAAATGGACCGAAAATAAGTATGGGCCAAATAAGGAAATAATGGCCAAGTTCTTAGGAGTTTGGTCCATAATAATAATAAAAATAAAAATATATATAGGGCCGAAATAAAAATTAAAATCCCCATCACACATCATCATCTTAAATATATTTAATCCTATTTTGTCCCATAATGATATATTATAGAATAAAAAAACAAAACAATAAAACAAAACATCACCTAATTAGTAGTTAAATCAAATATACCTAATACACCTCATAAGGACAAATAATACACCTAATACACCTCATAAGGACAAGATAAATAAATTAAAGAGAATAGAGAAGAAGAAAGGAGAAGTCACGTTGGGAGAGAGGGGAGAAAAAGAGAAAAGAAAGGGCAATATCACACCTAATGCTACCTCCGCAAGACAAGATCTATAACACCTAATGTCATCACCATGTGAGCATGAAGACAAACTAACAACCATTAAGCCACCTCATTAATGTCAAGAGGACAAAATAACCAACAAGTAAAAGAGAAGAGAGGAGAGGCCGAGAGAGAGAAGGAAAGAAAGGAGAGAAAGAAAAAGGGAGAAAGAAGAGAAGGAGAAAGAGAGGAGGAGAAAAACCTTCGGGAGCTCGGGATCGAAACTCTAGGATCGGGATCACACGAAACACCCCGTTACGTAGCTATCTACGGAATTAAAGGTAGGTGAAGATCACCTACATACGTAAACATATTTTTAGTTTGTGATTTCTACATGTGCACGATCCTTTCGATCCATACTTGTTCATATGTCCGTAAATTTCTATGTGTTGCATGATCTTTTCTATCCATACGTGTTATGTGCTAAAGATAACTTTCTTGCATGATTAATGCCTAAGGGTTAGTTTCGGTCATATTGATTTAAACTTGGCCATTCCTCCGGAAATTTGGGGTGATCGGGGGAGATGAAAGGAATTAGGTTTGGAAAACATAGTTTGGATTCTAGGACAAGTTTGGTTAGATTTGGAAAATTTGGGTATTATTGCATATTAGGATTTTCTAGGGTTTATTTATTTGGATTTGGCCGAGAGATGTAATTTGAGCAAACTATTTTCGGGTACTTTTGAATGAAATTAGGAAGTTTCGGGTGTTAAATAAATATATCAGAACTCGGCTGGGGTTATTTGTGTAATTTTCAGAAGTTTCGGGTGTCTACTAAAAATTCTAAAACTCGGCTGGGGTCATTTGTGCAATTTTCAAAAGTTCAAGTGTTAAGTTAATATTTCAGAAATTCGGATTTGGGGTTCTTTACGAAATTTTAATAATCCGGGGCAGATTTGAAATTCTGAAAATTTTTGGGTCTTAAGCTGAAATTTCAGAAATCCGGGCAGATTTGAAATTTAGGAAAATTTTCGGATCTTAAGTTAAAAATTCGAGTTCTTGAAAGTAAATTATGAGATTTTGGAGTTCTAAATGCAAAATTTGGAAAAATAATTTAAATTAGGAAGTTAATTAATATATTGAAAATTTGGGCATTTAAATTATATTTTTAAATTAGGAACCAATTGTGAAACGTGGGTTTTAAAGCGAAAATGATTAAATTTTGGAACTCTTAGTATAATTTAGGGGGAGAGTTTGGTGGGTAAGGTTTCGGACCGAGAAAATCGAACGTGGGTTTTGGGCCCGATTATTGAAAGTATGATAGTTTTCGAGATCGGGCCGAGATGATATCTCGGGTCGATATGTTATTATTTTATATGTTGCATTTTATTTGCATGACATTTGCATACACGTGTTACGAGGAGAGGACCGTGCGGAGTCACAGAATTACTGTATAGTGTTGATAAATGGGGTAGAGTGAGCGATATTGATTGTAAGGCTACGACTCGATGAATCGCTTGCGGTTGTTACCGAGATGGGGCCGTTTGTCTTTATTGTATGTACGGTTGAGACCGAGATGGGGCCGTACCACTATTACGCGCGTGGATGCCGAATCTAGCCTAGGACCCTGTTTATGAGTTGAGACATGATGTAGGAACGAGCGTATGCTCGTGAGATATTGAGCGTGAGAGTGCATTTGTGAGAGTGTCAGGATTGGGGTGTGAAAGCACGTGTAATACCCGAGTCCCGTGAGTAAGTTGGCCAATAAATTTGCATGCATATTACGTGACTATATGACTGCATAATTATATTTGTTTATTATATGTTTGTGTGGAAAAGTGACTTAATGAGGAATTAAAGAAAGAGAAATAAACATCTGATGTCTTAATTATCGAGAGCTTAGGATCAAGAGAGAGCTGGGAATTCGAGCAGTACGGATCAAGCTTAAACTGGAATTGGTATAAATTCTTACTTTGAAGTTTACGTTTTTAAATCATGATTTAGTATGTTTATAACGAGATTTATGATCTAGGATAAATTCTAAGGAGAATAATGATTGTATGTTAGTTGATTTAGGGTTTTTCAAATGTAAATCGTACTAGTATGATTGTTTAAGATTTACGTATAATATTCCTAGGAAGGTTGCTAAGGTAGAAATCAAGATTTAAGGGGTTGAATTTTGAGTAAAATGAATAGTTAAAGGTTGAAACTTTCGATCGATTCTAGAGTCAATTGTAGCTTTCGATTGAAGTCTAGGTGTTATGTGGACTTTCGATCGAATGCATCTTACAAATTTGCATTTTCGTTGATATATATTATATAGTTTAATTGTGGAATGGGATAAATTGAAGGGTTAATAAGAATTGATCGAAAGGGGTGCTGTAACACATGAAGTTTCGATCGATTTAGATTGTTTATATTTAATTGTGTGACATCATGTTAGATCAATTGTGGTTACTAAGAGAAGACTTACTTTAGATCGAAACTACTCTAAATAAATAGAGTTTCGCCGAGTTCAATAATATAATAATATAGGGTAATCGATTTGAAGGATTTGGTGACTTTCGAGCGAAACTATTAATGTGAGATGATCATTGATCGAAACTAATGAATTTGGTCACTTTCGCCGTGTCACATGGGATGTCACTTTCAAGCTAAACAATTTGATTAAGATGACTTTCGACCGAATGTGGAGAGCTAAACAATTTCATGTATTTTGTCTTATGTGAGAGTGGGAATATTATAATATATATATATATTTGATTGAATGTAGGTAATGATTGATGATGATTTAGCAAGTGAAGGATTTTCAATTAGTACAACCTTTCGATCGATTGGTAGTAGTTTAGCTTTAAAATATTTAAATAATCTCAGCATAGTAAAGTTCTTTAGGTAGGGACAAAAGTGGGTTTCGATTGAATGAAATTGAATATCTAACTAATCGGGCGAAACTATAATTCATGAGTGATCAAATTGAACGAAAGCAAGTCATGACATGGAGTTTCGACCGAAACTCAACCATATATTATACTTAATTAATCGAAAGTAAGTTGATCTGTAGTAATCGGGCGAATCTTCAATAGGTAAAAGTAAAGCTCAACTATAATGAATCGGGACGATTTTAGGTTTAAGGGATGAATAGAATTTTATATGTATTACATTTATATCTTAATTTGACTTAGACCAAGAATCGAAATTAGAGTCTAAATATGCAAAAAGGGATTGAAGATGTGAAGGCTATGAAATGAAATTTAATGACTTAAGGTTTTATTTAAATCACTATAGTTAAGATAATATAATTCGACCTAGTTATTTAATAAAAAGATATGATATTGATATTATGATGTTTTTATTTGAAGGTCGAACAATAGGAAATTCTCAAGGCAGTAAGTGTTACTTAGCTGGGACAACAGGTAAGTGGGAATCTCACCTACAACACATAAAATGTTTATGTGTGCTTGTGTTAAGTGATTAAATGTTTGAATGTGAGAATGATTTATGACGATAAATGTTTTGATATGCTTTTACATGGTAAGCATATGTGCATATTATGTGACATGAGCATGTGCATGCACGAATAATGTGAGGATTAGAAGTATGAGTATGCACAGTATATGATCGTCTGAAAACAAAATATGTTTGAAGACATTAGTATTTTGATGTAGACTCACGAAGAGTCATAGTATAGCTACTTCTACAAAGGCACCATGACGGGGTAAACCGTCGAATGTATGTACCTAAATTATTTAGGTAGCGGACGAGGGTCACCTGGACGAGACACATGGCGTAAGCCAGAGTGCCAGGAAAGGCAACCACAGTAGAAAAAGGACGATCGTCAGATAGAGGGGCGACCTGGTGAATGGTAAAACTGGAGATAAACCCTAGTTTATCCTAACCAGAGTGGGCCGACTATCATATTTTATCTGTAAAGAATTTGAGCTCATATTATGGTGGTGCGCGTAGTAAGTTAGCTATGGGCCTGAAAGGAATAAGAAGGAAATGGAAAAGAAATATAAGTATGTGAGTATTAGAAAGCACTGGCGCGGATGCCTTTGCTAGTTGACACGTGCATCCATGCATATTTCCACTTACTGAGCTTTATAGCTCATCCCATGTTTTTATATGTTGTAGACGCAGTGAACACGATACGTGAGTCTGTGAAAGGCGAGGCTGGTCCTTCTGGAACTTCCGGTGACTTTTGAGGGTGGTGTGTACATGGATGTGACCTGTGTGGCGGGTGTTATGTTAATTATTGTGCTTCTGTAAAATACGTTTGTATCATATGTAAAAATTTGAATAATGGTTGTATTGTAAAATAGTAGTGTGTGTGTGCTTTGTAAAATCGAAAACAATTCTATCGGTATTTCTTATGTAATATATTGTATATTCTATTTAGTTATGTAAGTTAGTTTAGATATAGTAGTAGATGGTGGGTTGTTACAGTTGGTATCAGAGCTTCGATTGCAGTTTCTGTAGACTGTCCCATGTACACACAGTCAAAAGCGCGGAAGACAGCCTTTCTCGTAAGTTTTATGATATTATGAATTTCTTGCATAGCATGATTTATTGGCCTTAGGGACTGTTAGGGTAAGAGATACAACATGGTAGAACCAGAGGAGAAGGCAGTGAGGAAACATCATGAAGGCGAAAATGTAAACCCGACTGACAATCGTGATTCGACTATCCTTCAGCTTACTGAGTTAGTCCGTCATCAGTCTCAACAGATTCAGGAGTTGATTCAGCAGCAAAACTCTGAGGGGACAAGAAATAACGGAATCTCTCAGGCTGATAGGTTGAAGCAGTGGGTGAAAGATTTCGCAAACTGAATCCACCGACTTTCGAGGATGCCATTGACCCAACATCTGCTGAGGATTGGATTAGAACTTTAGAGAGCATGTTCCAATATAGCAGAAATCCCTGAGAATGAGAAGGTTTAAGTGCTGCATTTTATTACGAGGAAGTGCAGGTCACTGTGGGACACCATACAAGTCATTGAAAATCCTACCACAATGAACTGGGAACGTTTCATGGAGCTGTTCAGGAACAAATATTTTACTGCACTGTGCGAGCTCAGTGCATGAATTAGTTCATCAATCTCAAGCAAGGATGATGACTGTGGCTGAGTATATCAGAAAGTTTGAACAACTGTCAAGGTTCGCGACTCACATGGTGAGCACTGATGCTTTGAAGGTCGAACGATTCCTTGAAGGTCTGAAGCCAGAGTTGTACCGCGATGTTAATATGGCTGGAATACAAGGAGCTTCATATGCTCAAGTGGCGGAGCGAGCGATGGTGGCAGAACAGGCTGAGACACGAATTATTCGTGCTCAGGAGGCAAAGCGGAAGTTCGTACAAGGAGCAAACTGGAGAGGTGGAAATCAGAAACGACAATTCATTCCTAAAGGCGGGAAGCAAAATTTTCAGAACAGACCTGGATCACCTCAACAACAAAACCCTAATCAGGGGAGACCTCCAGTCCCAATACCAATTTGCGCGAGATGTGGACGACGTCATCTGGGAATATGTTTTTCACAGAATGCTACTTGTTACAAGTGTGGGAAGACGGGACATTTTGCGAGAGCGTGTTCGGAGAATGCACCAGGAGGTCAAGTTATGAATCAAGTGAGACCATCAGCTGTAACGGCTAGAGTGTATACGCTGACTTCAGAGGAAGCGGAGGCTAATCCGTCCGTGGTTGCAGGTATTCTACTTATATACCAAGTCTCAACATGCATATTAGTAGATTCAGGAGCCACGCATTCATTTGCATCCACTAAATATGTGGCGAGACTTGGGATTACACCTAATCTGTCTGATTATGACTATGATGTGACTGTTCCACATGGAGTTGCGATGCGAACTAATTTGGTTTTAAGAAAATGTCCTGTGATAGTGAATGGACGAGAATTGTCTGTTGATTTAATAGTTATTCCGATGAACGACTATGAGGTGATTCTTGGAATGGACTGGCTATCGAAATATGGAGCTGTCATTGACTGTAATCACAAGACAGTTACGTTCAATATTGAAGAGAACGAGTCTTTTAGTTTCGTGGGAACAATCAAGGAAAGGAATATTTCTAGAATTTCAGTGACAAAGGCGCAACGTTTGATCAAGGTGGGATGCGAAGCTTATCTATTTTTCGCAATAAAATCAGAGGATCGTTCAATGCCAAAATTAGAAGAGGTGACTGTGGTACGAGATTTTCCTGATGTTTTTCCGGAAGATTTACCAGGACTACCACCAGATCGAGAGATTGAATTTACGATTGATCTGGTACCAGGATCTACTCCAATCTCAAAGACTCCTTATAGGTTAGCGTCAACTGAATTAAAGGAATTAAAAGAACAGTTGGATGATTTATTACAGAAGGGATTTATTCAACCCAGTTTTTCTCCTTGGGGAGCGCCAATTCTGTTTGTGCGAAAGAAGGATGGGTCAATGAGACTATGTATTGACTATAGAGAGTTGAATAAGATAACAATCAAAAACAAATATCCCCTACCAAGAATAGATGATTTGTTTGATCAACTTCAAGGTGCCACGGTGTTTTCAAAATAGATTTGCGATCGGGATATCATCAATTGAAAGTTCGAAAAGAAGATATTTCGAAAACGGCGTTCAGGACCAGATATGGACATTATGAATTTTTAGTCATGCCGTTTGGGGTGACTAATGCGCCAGCGGCATTTATGGATCTAATGAATCGGGTGTTCAAACAATTCTTGATAAGTTTGTCATTGTATTCATCGATGACATCCTTATCTATTCGAAGACGAAGGAGGAACACGAATACGTTTGAAGATAGTTCTTGAAATATTACGGGAAATAAATTGTACGCCAAGTTCAAGAAATGTGAGTTTTGGTTGAGTCAAGTTGCATTTCTAGGGCACATGTTTCCGGAGATGGAATTTCTGTGGATCCTAGTAAAATTGAAGCTATCAACAATTGGCCTCAACAACCAATGTCACGGAAGTACGGAGTTTTCTTGGCCTGGCTGGGTACTACAGAAAATTTATTAAAGATTTCTCAAAGATTGCCTCAACATTGACGAAGCTAACAAGGAAGAATGTTTCATTCCATTGGAGTGAGGAGTGTGAGCAAAGTTTTTCAAGAATTGAAGAAGCGACCTTACCTCAGCTCCAATTCTTACAATACCATCAGGGACTGGAGGATTTCAGTCTATAGCGATGCGTCAAGAAATGGTCTGGGCTGTGTTTGATGCAACATGGAAATGTGGTTGCTTACGCCTCTCGACAATTAAAGAGTATGAAAAGAATTATCCGACTCATGATTTGGAGTTAGCTGCTGTAATTTTCGCTTTAAAAATTGGAGGCATTATTTATATGGGGAACGATGCGAAATTTTTACGGACCACAAGAGTCTGAAATATTTCTTTACTTAGAAAGAATTAAATATGAGGCAAAGAAGGTGGCTAGAACTGGTCAAAGACTACGATTGTGTGATCAGTTATCACCCAGGAAAAGCAAATGTTGTCGCTGATGTGTTTAAGCCGAAAAGCTGTAAGTGCGGAGTTACATCTACTGGAACTGGTGGTAGTACAATTGGGAGAAGTCGAAGCACGATTGGCTGCATTAACTTTACAACCGACAATATTGGAACAAATTAAGAAGGCACAAGAAGAAGATTAACTTTATTTAAAGATCAAAGACACTCAAATGGAACAACATGCATCGGATTCAAGATACAAGATGATGGAAGTTTATATTACAGAGACCGTTTATACGTACCCGATGATACGGAAATTCGAAGAACTATAATGAAGGAAGCACATGCCTGTCAGGACCCGTCGTCCCGCCCTTGTATTACGTTCTAATCCTAAGTGCCTAACGCTTTGTTATCGAGCGAAAGCGTAAAGTGCAAATATAAATTTTCATTTTTGAAACGCGTGCGGAAGTCTTATTCACAAGTCAAAAGAATGTTCTAAATCGTTTGACATTTCATCATGCCCCTATCTATTCAAAACACAAGTGCGTGTAAATATATGCAGCAAAAGCTCCCTATGCGCCCGGCCTTCACAGGTCGTCATCCATACACACACTCCCACCTCAAAAGCAGACGGATAGCATCAAAAGATCGGCCTTGCATGACAGTCGGATCACGTACCGCGATCGTCAGTACCTACAACACGTAACATAAATAATGAGCCACCGAGGCTCAGTAAGCAAAATTATGCATGTATGCACGTGTCCTAACGATCGGCAATCCACGCCGTCGTTTTCTAATGCTCATACTCTTTTCTTATACTCGTACTCTTTTCCCGACTCATACTCTTTTTCTCATACTCTTACTTCATGCGGGCCCTCGGCCTTCAGTCCTTCTATGCGCCATCTATAGAGATCTCAGGTGTGGAGGTTCTCACACTAGAAGGTCACCCGAAGGAATCTTCCCTTACTCAGTGTAGCCTCCACGCGGGCGCTTCCCACTGGTAGCCAACACCGACGCCACTAACCGTGGAGGTCACCCGAAGGAATCTTCCCTCCCGGTTAGTGCTTTACACACTAGAAGGTCACCCGAAGGAATCTTCCCTTACCCAGCATGTGCCCCGGGCCGCATCCTCCAGGTTGCATCTCCCGCATACGGGGTATTCCCCCAGCCTCTTATACAGGCCTTATAGCTTCATTCACCTTACTGGCTGCATAGGGGAAGCCGTGACTCTTCATTCGAGTCGACACAAACGCCAATATCGGCGAATATACATCGCAGACAGGCGATCTTATGCACGCTCATACCTCGCGCCTTATGTACCACGCATGCGTGCAAGTGCTCATGCTATGCTCATGTACATATTCTAATCATGCCATCATGCACATAATTCACTTTATCATACGGACACATTTCATACAAATTTCACGAGCACGTAATTCACATAACTGGACACAGGCAAGTTACATGTCGTAGTTGAATTCTACTTACTTGTCGTCCGAGCGAAACTAGTATCTTCCACGTTCGCTCCTAATGTGCAACCTTTTAAGCATAAATATTATCGTATTAGTATTACGCCTTTATTACGCTTAGGTCGAATTGAATTATTTGACTTCATTAATTTCGCTAGTTTCAAGTCTGGGCTACCCTTGCCCAATAAATTCCTAAGTAAAGTTAGTATCAATTTCGTGACTTAGAAATTCGGCGAAAGTTAGACGATTTGTTAGTGTTCAATTCTTCGTTTCAATTCATCTTCATTCGCTCGATTTCACGCACGAAATGGTTAATGAATTCGCCCGATTTCCTTTGCACGCGACATGGCCCGATTTGAATTCGATTTGTGCTTTAATTAACTTAGTTTCGGCGATTGCTAAGCATGCAAGTCACCCGATTTAGTGACTTGATTAGAATCGTTCGACAAAGAGCTAAACGATTTAGCTTTTGCCTGAAATTGGAACGTAGGAGGAGATCGCCCGATTTGAGGCCTTCAAGAGGTGGAAATCGCCGTGCCTTTTCATCAGCATGACGTCATCCCGAATTCATGTATGGAGTTGGGATTGTTTTTCGGCCGATTTAGGGCATTCCATGATGCAAATCGCCCGATTTCTGGGTTTCTCAAACTAAGTCTCGGCGAATTATTCTCCTAATGCCACGTGAAATATTTACTTAAGTTGTCCGATTTAGGGTTCGCACTAAGTCGTCCGATTTCATTCATGCCATGAGGGTTTCGTTCGATTCTTAATTCGATCGATTTGTTTTGCACAACAAATCGCCCGATTTGTTTAGAGCATTTCACTCGTTCGATTTCACCAAATTAAGATCTCCCGAAATCTCATTCATCGTTCATCTACCCAGAATTTCCCAAGTTTCGAAGCTTTCTCCTACCCAAATCGTTTAATGCTAGGCTAAGATCATCTCATATTAAAGTTGTAAGCTATAAGGCATGTTAGCTAACTAATCGTAGCAACATTCCCAAGGAACCTTCGATTAAGCCTTTACACTCAATCCTAGTGTTTCGAAATCCTCCTCAACTACTTGCCTTTAATGCCATTAATAATCTCCAACTGCCTAAAGTACGAAATTAAAAGCTTAAGAAGGGTATTTTGCTTACCACTTTGAAATCCTAGGCTAGTCGAAGTGCTCTTGGTTCGATTTTGGCTCTCTGCTCCTTCTCCTTTCCTTCTTGCTTTCGTTACTTTTCTTAAAATAGGGTCATGGTGTTCAATATTGGGTTAGATACTTTTACTTGGCTTTTGTTGGGTAGGGCATGGGCCTTTCCTAGTTTTAGGGAGGTTTGTCCCCCATTTGGGCCTTTCTCATAAATTGGACCCATTTAAATTCCTTAGCCAAAAATAAAAATCCCTAGCCCAACTATTGTTAATCCTTTCCTTCGCTATTTCTTTCGAAAATTCCCCTTCATACGTTTGGGGTCATCATGAACGCCAAACTTCTTGGCGCTTATTGCACGTAATTCACACATAAATCACGAGCATAAAATTCACACTTCACATAAGCATTCAACATATACGACATGAACGTAAAATCATATAAGTCGTACACAAAATTTATTTGCCGACTTAATTCCGCGGGGACCGGGGTCCTACATCCTCCCCCCCTTAAGGAGGATTTCGCCCCCGAAATCAGCCCGTGTGAAACAACTCGGGGTAACGAATTCTCATTTCGTCCTCCCGTTCCCATGTGGCTTCTTCCGTGGACTGGTTTCACCACAGTACTTTCACTAAGGGGATTTCTTTATTCCTAAGCTTCTTAGTCTCGTACATCAACATCTCCACCGGAGTCTCCTCGTAACTCAGATCCGGCTTCAATTGCTGATGTAGGGACTCGTTTCCTAGCACGTGATTCGGGTCAGCTATGTATTTTCGCAGTGTCGAGACGTGGAACACGTCATGCACTTGCGCTAATGACGCAGGCAGCTCCAATTGGTATGCTACCTCGCCTACCCTTTTCAGTATCCTATATGGTCCTATGTACCTAGGACTTAGCTTTCCTTTCTTCCCGAATCTTTTCACGCCCTTCATCGGCGATACTTTTACGAACACCATATCGCCTTCTTCAAATTCCAACGGTCGACGTCTTCGGTCCGCGTAGCTTTTCTGTCGACTCTGTGCCGTTTGCATTCTTTCTCGTATGGTACTAATAGCTTCCGTCATTTCTCGTACGATGTCAGGGCCTAACATTGCCCGTTCGCCAACCTCGTCCCAATGTACTGGGGATCTGCATCTACGCCCGTATAGCGCTTCGTACGGTGCCATCCCGATGGTGACGTGGTAGCTATTATTATATGAGAACTCGATCAGTGGGAGGTACCTACTCCAATTCCCTTTGAAGTCGAGTACACATGCTCGTAGCATGTCTTCCAACGTCTGTATTGTCCTCTCGGATTGACCGTCTGTCTGCGGATGGTAGGCGGTACTAAAGGATAACCTCGTTCCCATCGCTTTTTGCAAGCTCGTCCAGAATTTCGATAGAAATCTGGAGTCGCGATCCGAGACTATTGACGATGGAACGCCGTGCATTCGCACTATCTCCTGAATATAAAGCTCCGCGTATCGTTCCATGGAGTACGTCGTGCTAATTGGCAGGAAATGGGCAGACTTTGTAAGTCTGTCGACGATAACCCAAATCGCATCGTGCCCTTTTGTATTCCTTGGCAGTCCTACTACGAAGTCCATGGTAATGTTCCCATTTCCATTCCGGAATGGGTAACGGTTGTAGGGTTCCTGCCGGCCTTTGATGCTCGGCCTTGATCTGCTGGCATGTCAAGCACTGACTCACGAAGGTCGCGATGTCCTTTTTTCATGCCTGGCCACCAATAGTTCTCCTTTAAGCCTCTGTACATCTTTGTTGCCCCTGGATGTACCGAGTATGCCGTAGCATGTGCTTCCGTCATTATTAGCCGTCGCAGTTCGGCGTCGTCTGGCACGTACAACCGGTTCTTGAAGTATAATCGTCCGTCTTCCCGTATCATGAGGTCTCCAGTTGGTTGTTCCGGTTGTGCCTCCTTAACCTTCGCATACAACTCGTCTGTTCCTTGCGCTGTCTTGATCTGCTCCAGCATGTTGGTTGCAAAGTTAAGGCAGTAGCTGCGCCTCAACTTCGCCTAACCGTACGACTTCTACTTCCAGCATTGCAGTTCTGCACTAACTGCTTTTCGGCTTAAGGCATCGGCTACTATGTTCGCCTTGCCTGGGTGGTAGTTGATTACGTAGTCGTAATCCTTGACTAACTCTAACCACCTCCTCTGCCTCATATTCAGCTCCTTTTGCGTAAAGAAATACTTGAGGCTCTTGTGGTCAGTGTATATTTCACACCGCTCTCTCCATAGAGGTAATGCCTCCAAATCTTGAGAGCAAGACCACTGCTGCCAGTTCTAAGTCGTGTGTCGGGTAATTCTTCTCGTACTCCTTTAGTTGACGAGAGGCGTATGCTACTACATTCCCGTTCTGCATTAGCACACACCCTAACCGTTCTTAGACGCATCGCTATAAACGGTGAACCCTCCAGTTCCCGAAGGTATTGTGAGAACTGGGGCCGTCGTAAGCCGTTCCTTCAGCTCTTGGAAGCTCCGCTTCTACGGTCCACTGAAATGGCGTATTCTTCTTGGTCAGCCTTCGTCAGTGTCGATGCTATCTTTGAGAAGTCCTTTATGAATTTCCTATAGTATCCCGCAGACCGAGGAAACTTCGTGTTTCCGTTACGTTGGTCGGTCTAGGCCATTTGCTAATAGCTCTATCTTTTTTGGGTCTACAGAAATCCCTTCTCCTGATACGATATGCCCCAAGAAGGCGACTTGGTCAAGCCAGAATTCGCACTTCTTGAATTTGGCGTATAGTTGCTTTTCCCGTAGTATCCCAGAACTGTTCTCAGGTGTTCTTCGTGCTCCTCCTTCGTTTTCGAGTAGATTAGGATGTCATCAATGAAGACGATGACAAACCTATCTAAGTATGGCTTGACACCCGGTTCATTAAGTCCATAAAAGCTGCGGGCGCATTAGTCAAGCCGAATGGCATTACCAGAAACTCGTAGTGGCCATAACGGGTACTAAAGGCCGTCTTCGGGACATCTTCCTTCCGGATCCTTAACTGATGATAGCCCGATCTTAAGTCGATCTTAGAGAAAACCGTTGCACCTTGCAGTTGATCGAACAGATCGTCTATCCTAGGGAGTGGGTACTTGTTCTTGATCGTCAACTTGTTCAACTCCCTATAGTCAATGCACAACCGCATTGACCCATCCTTCTTCTTTCGACGAATAGCACCGGCGCTTCCCAAGGAGAGAAACTCGGCTGTATGAACTCCTTCTGCATGAGTTCGTCGAGTTGATCCTTTAACTCCTTCATTTCCGTCGGTGCTAGCCGATATGGGGTCTTAGATACTGGTGCCGCTCCAGGTACCAGATCTATAGCGAACTCTATTTCCCGTTCGGGTGGTAGTCCCGGTAGCTCCTCGGGAAATACGTCGGGGAAGTCCTGAACTATCGGCACTCCCTCGAGTTTCGGGGAGGCGTTCTCTTCCGACTTGATAGCGAATACCAGATAGGCTTCGCATCCGATCTGATCAGTCGTTGGGCTTTCAACGCTGATATCCTAGACATCATAGTCCCTTGCTAGTTCCTACGAACTTAAGGGGTTCATCCCCGTCCATATTGAGCGTGACTATCTTGCGGTGGCAGTCTATGACGGCTCCGTACTTCGATAGCCAATCCATTCCGAGGATCACCTAATAATCATTCATAGGAATTATTATGTCTATGGGTAATTCCTTATCCCCGATTACTACTGGGCAATCCCGTAGTATGTGGTTAGTTTGGGTGGGATTCCCGTTTGGAACTGTTACGCTATACTCGAACTCAGCTCTATGAGGCGTGACTCCTACTCTCGTTACGTACTTAGTAGATGCGAACGAGTGAGTCGCTCCCGAGTCAACTAAGATGCATGTGGGGTTTGGTGAACGAGGAGGGTACCTGTTACCACGGCCGGGTTGTTTTCCGCTTCCTCGGATGTTAGAGTGTAAACCCGGGCCGGTACCCTTGGTGGTGCTGCCTGGTTTCCAGCTTGGCTTTCCGGATCCACTTTCCGGACATGCCCTCAGGTAGTGGCCCGTCTTGCCACACTTTGAAGCAGGTGGCGTTCTGAGAATTGCAGACTCCCGTGTGCCTTCGTGCACACTTAGGGCATATGGGTAGGTTTAGCTGGGGCCTACCCTGATTCGGGTTGAACTGTGGGGGTGGTCCAGGTCGGTTTTGAAATTTCTGATTCCCGTCTTTGGGAATGAACTGCCGTTTTGGGTTGCCTCCGCTTCCTTGCGGTCCTTGTACAAATTTGCGCTTTGCTTCCTGAGCGCGAGCAATTCTGGCCTCTGCCTGCTCCGCCACAAGCGCTCTCTCAGCCACTTGTGCATACGTGGCCCCTTGTATTCCCCCATAACTAACATCCCGATACAGCTCGGGCTTCAACCCTTCCATGAACCCGCTCGATCTTGAGCGCGTCCGTGCTAACCATATGAGCAGCGAACCTCGAAAGCTGCTCAAACTTCCTGATGTACTCCGCCACGGTCATTGTTCCTTGGCGGAGGTTGATGAACTCATTCATCCTTTGGGCTCTGACCGGGGCGGTGTAGTACTTCCCTCGAAAGATTTCCTTGAACCGATCCCAGCTCATCGTTAGAGGGTTTTCGACGGCTGAGATGGTTTTCCCACCAGTGCCCAGCGCTCCCCCTTAGCAGGTAGGCAGCGCACATGGCCTTCTCCGCCTCGGGTGTGCGGCTATGCTGGAACATATTCTCCAGCGTCCTTAGCCAATCCTCGGCGGAGGTAGGGTCTACAGCATCCTCGAACATGGGGGATTTAGCTTTCTGAACCTCTCCCCGATCATCTCAATTCGCTCGGGTGGGGGAGGTAAGCCAGCTGATTGCCCACCAGCATTTTGCTGCTGGATCAGCTGCTGAATCTGGGCCGACTGTTGCCGGACCAATTCAGTTAGTTTCAGGATGGTAGCATCCCGGCTATCAGGAGGGTTATTAGTATCCCTACCCTGATCAGACTCCCTACTTCCTTCACCCCTAAGTCTAACCATCTTCTCAACCTATCCTGATAATTCCTAAAGCCAATAAGTTAAACCATTCAAGAAATTCACATAACATGGTACTTACGAGCAAGGCCGCTTCGTGCTTTTGAGTGTGTGTGTATGGACAGTCTGCAGGACCTGTGACCGAAGCTCTGATACCACCCTGTCAGGACCCGTCGTCCCGCCCTTGTATTACGTTCTAATCCTAAGTGCCTAACGCTTTGTTATCGTGCGAAAGCGTAAAGTGCAAATATATTTTCATTTTTGAAACGCGTGCGGAAGTCTTATTCACAAGTCAAAAGATGTTCTAAATCGTTTGACATTTCATCATGCTCCTATCTATTCAAAACACAAGTGCGTGTGTGTAAATATATGCAGCAAAAGCTCCCTATGCGCCCGGCCTTCACAGGTCGTCATCCATACACACACTCCCACCTCAAAAGCAGACGGATAGCATCAAAAGATCGGCCTTGCATGACAGTCGGATCACGTACCGCGATCGTCAGTACCTACAACACGTAACATAATAATGAGCCACGAGGCTTAGTAAGCAGAAATTATGCATGTATGCACGTGTCCTAACGATCGGCAATCCACGCCGTCGTTTTCTAATGCTCATACTCTTTTTCTTATACTCGTACTCTTTTCCCGACTCATACTCTTTTTCTCATACTCTTACTTCATGCGGCCCTCGGCCTTCAGTCCTTCTATGCGCCATCTTATAGAGATCTCAGGTGTTGAGGTTCTCACACTAGAAGGGCACCCGAAGGAATCTCCCTTACTCAGTGTAGCCTCCACGCGGGCGCTTCCCACTGGTAGCCAACACCGAGGCCACTAACCGTGGAGGTCACCCGAAGGAATCTTCCCTCCCGTTAGTGCTTTACACACTAGAAGGTCATCCGAAGGAATCTTCCCTTACCCAGCGTGTGCCCCGGGCCGCATTCTCCAGGTTGCATCTCCCGCATACGGGGTATTCCCCACCTCTTATACAGGCCTTATAGCTTCATTCGCCTTACTGGCTGCATAGGGGAAGACGTGACTCTTCACTCGAGTCGACACAAACGCCAATATCGGCGAATATACATCGCACACAGGCGATCTTATGCACGCTCATACCTCGCGCCTTATTACCACGCATGCGTGCAAGTGCTCATGCTATGCTCATGTACATATTCTAATCATGCCATCATGCACATAATTCACTTTATCATACGCACACATTTCATACAAATTTCACGAGCACGTAATTCACATAACTGGACACAGGCAAGTTACATGTCGTAGTTGAATTTCTACTTACTTGTCGTCCGAGCGAAACTAGTATCTTCCACGTTCGCTCCTAATGTGCAACCTTTTAAGCATAAATATTATCGTATTTAGTATACGCCTTTATTATGCTTAGGTCGAGTTGAATTATTTGACTTCATTAATTTCGCTAGTTTCAAGTCTGGGCTACCCTTGCCCAACAAATTCCTAAGTAAAGTTAGTATCAATTTCGTGACTTAGGAAATTCGGCGAAAGTTAGACGATTTGTTAGTGTTCAATTCATTATTCGGTTTCAATTCATCTTCATTCGCTCGATTT
Source organism: Craterostigma plantagineum (assembly GCA_027422505.1). Taxonomy (NCBI): domain Eukaryota; kingdom Viridiplantae; phylum Streptophyta; class Magnoliopsida; order Lamiales; family Linderniaceae; genus Craterostigma; species Craterostigma plantagineum. The sequence continues at coordinate 1,072 of JAPQWV010001447.1, read as the reverse complement.
CACGCACGAAATGGTAATGAAATTCGCCCGATTTCCTTTGCACGCGACATGGCCCGATTTGAATTCGATTTGTGCTTTAATTAACTTAGTTTCGGCCGATTTCTAAGCATGCAAGTCACCCGATTAGTGACTTGATTAGATTCGTTCGACAAAGAGCTAAACGATTTAGCTTTTGCCCGAATTGGAACGTAGGAGGAGATCGCCCGATTTGAGGCCTTCAAGAGGTGGAAAATCGCCGTGCCTTTTCATCAGCATGACGTCATCCCGAATTCATGTATGGAGTGTTGGGATTGTTTTCGGCCGATTTAGGGCATTCCATGATGCAAATCGCCCGATTTCTAGGGTTTCTCACTAAGTCTCGGCGATTTATTCTCCTAATGCCACGTGAAATATTTATTAAGTTGTCCGATTTAGGGTTCGCACTAAGTCGCCCGATTTCATTCATGCCATGAGGGTTTCGTTCGATTCTTAATTCGATCGATTTGTTTTGCACAGCAAACACACCGATTTGTTTAGAGCATTTCACTCGTTCGATTTCACCAAATTAAGATCGCCCGAAATCTCATTCATCGTTCATCTACCCAGAATTTTCCAAGTTTCGAAGCTTTCTCCTACCCAAAATCGTTAATGCTAGGCTAAGATCATCTCATATTAAAGTTGTAAGCTATAGGCATGTTTTAGCTAACTAATCGTAGCAACATTCCCAAGGAAACCTTCGATTAAGCCTTTACACCCAATCCTAGGGTTTTCGAAATCCTCCTCAACTACTTGCCTTTAATGCCATTAATAATCTCCAACTGCCTAAGTACGAAATTAAAAGCTTAAGAAGGGTATTTTGCTTACCAACTTTGAAATCCTAGGCTAGTCGAAGTGCTCTTGGTTCGATTTTGCTCTCTGCTCTGCTTCCTTCTCCTTTCCTTCTTGCTTTCGTTACTTTTCTTAAAATGGGTCATGGTGTTTCAATTATTGGGTTAGATACTTTTTACTTGGCTTTTGTTGGTAGGGCATGGGACTTTCCTAGTTTTAGGGAGGTTTGTCCCCCATTTGGGCCTTTCTCATAAATTGGACCCAT
>JAPQWV010001446.1:0-87698 GCA_027422505.1 Craterostigma plantagineum | reverse complement strand
AATAAGACATGTCGTGAAACGTCATATGTGCCGCTGTTCACTATGGAGCACCCATCTTTATTTGCCAATGACACCCTTATATTCACGAGATCGACTATAGAGGATATGACTTCGATCAAGCGCATCGAAGTGAATATGAAAAGGCATCGGACCAGATAGTCAACTTCGACACATCATCCTTGTCTTTCGCACAGCGAAGACATAGAGCTATGATGCAACACCATAGGTATATCAAGCCAATTATAAACTCGAGATGTATTGGGGTTGCCATAGGTGGTGGGTGATAAAGCTAGAATTGGACGTTAGTTTACCCCATAAACGTGTGTTATCAGGCCTTTACCATCTGAAATCACCTTAATATCGTAGTTTTATCTTTCAGATATGACAGATATCAGAGTGAAATAAACCAAAACAGGGGAAGCATGTATCTGCTGTTTATTAAAGCACTTGTCATTTTTGGGTTACCATTTCCTACATGGACAAAATAGACATTGCCTTTCCTTATCACTCAAAGTATGTGTATATATATATGTATATATATATATATACAAACAAAAAAAAGGCAAATAGTAATGTTGGCCTCAATAGCAAGATGAAGACCTTAGTGCTTGAATTTATTACAATATAGACAAGAAATAAGTGTTAATAAGCATAAAGGACATTTACACTTACGCATTGAAACAACAATTGCAGCACGCCAAGACATCGAAGCTGTCAGCTCAAGAAAGCGACTACATGCATGCTGGTCATGGAAGAGAAAAACATCAGGGGTCTACTCGTGACGGCTGCAAGATCTATCTTCATGGTGCACTGCGCCTTGTCGGGTGAAACAAAAGATTTTGAACGCTGTTGAAAGTAAACTGATTTTGGCCCAAGATAATTAAGTTACTGAATTTAGCAATTGGGCTTAGGATATATATTGGCCCAACATCTTGAACATGTAGGATAACCTAGAATTATTCATAGTACTCTATGGAATATTATAGAACATAGATATTTATGGGAATATCCTAGGGTAGTGATATGTGGCTTAATTCTAGCCATATGTTAAGGAGGTGGACCACTATAAATAGGGGTGAACCCCTTAGCATTTTGTGTCAAGATCAAGAAAAAGATTAAGCTATATTGTAAGAAGTGAGTTGTCAATAAAAACATCTTCATCTAAACAGTAGCCTTGGTATCAAGTTCCTCCCTTCCTATATAAGTCCTAATTTCCAACAAAGTGGTATCAGAGCTACAAGTTCCTACGGCGATGACAAGCGGCATGGTTCTTTTCCAAGTTCCGACACTCAACAAAAGCAGCTACGATAATTGGAGTATCAAGATGAATGCGCTCCTTGGATCACAAGATGCATGAGATATCGTAGAGAAAGGCTACATCGAACCAAAAAATGAAGAGGTCAATCTCAAATGCAAAAGGATAGTTTGATTGAGAAAGAGAGACAAGAATGCTCTCTATCTAATCTATCAAGGATTAGACGACGATGCCGAGAAGATTTTGGAAGCAAATACCACTAAAAACGCATGGGAGAAGCTTCGGACCTCGTATAAGGGAGCGGATCCTGTAAATAAGGTACGTCTTCAAACTTTAAGAACTGAGTTAAAGCATTGCATATGAAGCATGATGAGGTTGTGTCGGATTACTTCTTGAGGGTCTTAGTAATTACTAATCAACTAAAGAGAAATAATGAGAAACTTGATGATGTTAGAATCATGGAAAAAAATTCTTCGCTCGTTAGACGCAAAGTTTGAGCATATCGTTGCCATCATAGAAGAAACTAAGGATTTAGAGAAAATAGCAGTGGATCAACTATTGGGCTCATTGCAAGCCCATGAAAAAAGAAAAAAGAAGGAATAGATAGTGGAACAACTACTAAAGCTACAAGTTGATTCTACTAAAGAAAGCGATAATGACGAAAAACCTCAAGGACGAGGCCGCAGGCGAGGTCAAAGACGAAAATGGCAAGGAGGTCGTGGACACGGTTATGGACGAAGTTGGAGGCCCAACGATGACAACAACAACAATCATCAAAGAAGAGATAACTTAACGAGAGGTCGTGGGAGAGGTAACCCAAGATCCATGTATGATAAATCGAAAGTTAAATGTTACAATGCGAGAGGTTTTGGGCACTATTCTTCTGAATGTAGAGTTACTAACCATAAAGAACAGGATAAAGCCAACTACGTCGAAGAGAAAAGCGAAGAAGATATTATACTACTAGCCCATAAGGATGATGAAAGAAGCGAGAGCAACAAGTGGTACCTAGATACCGTCGCGAGCATTCACATGTGCTGGAAAAGAAACATGTTCGAAGAGCTTGATGAATCGGTGAGTGATAATGTTGGATTTGGAGACAAATCAAAGGTCGCGGTGAAAGGTAAAGGTAACATTCTTATTCACTTAAAGAATGGTGGACATCAATTCATCTCCATTGTCTACTACGTGCCGAAGATGAAGAGTAACATCTTATTAAGTCTTGGGCAACTCGTAGAGAAAGGTTCTGACATTCGCCTAAGAGACGATAACCTTTCTATAAGAGACGGTTCAAATAAATTAATCGCTAAGGTGCCAATGCAAAGGAATTGAATGTTCATCCTCAACATCATGCAAAATGCCTCAAGACATGCTATAGAGATCATCGTGGATTTGGCATCTTCGGTATGGGCAGATAAACTTCGGTGGACTAGAACTGCTATCGATAAGGACATGGTGAAATGATTTCCATCCATCAACCACCCCAATCAAGTTTGTGTAGGATGCCTGGTACGAAAGCAGTTCAAGAAAAGTTTTCCAAATGAGTTGAGGTCGAGAGCTAAAAGAACGTTGGAGCTAATTCATACTGACATGTGCGGCGATCAAGCCGAGCTCACTTGGTAAGAGTAACTACTTCCTTCTCTTCATCGATGACTTTTCAAGAATGCCATGGGTATACTTCTTAAAGTAAAAAAACGAAAGTATTCGAGAACTTCAAGAAGTTCAAAAGCCTCGTTGAGAAACAAGGTGGCCTCAAGATACAAGCAATGAGATCCGATCGTGGAGGAGAGTTCACTTCGACGGAATTTCGAAGTGTTGTGAGGAGCACTGAATTAGGCGACCCCTGACGGCACCAAGAACAGAACAATCCTCGACATGGATATAAGCATTCTCGAGAGTAAGGAGTTACCGAATGAGCTTGGGCGGAACCAGTAGCATGTCCAGTCTACCTCTCGAATCGATCTCAAACAAGAAGTGGAGTGTGAGGAAAGATGCTCCAAGAAGAACGGAATGGTTGGAAACCCGGCATATCCGATCTGAGAGTCTTCGAAAGCATAGCTTATGTGCATATTCCCGACGAGAAAAGGAGTAAATAGGACGAAGTGAGAAGCACATCTTCATAGGTTATGATTACAACACCAAGGGATACAAGCTTACAATTCGAAGAAAAAGAAGAAGATCATCAGTCGAGACGTGATATTCGACGAAGAAGAGAATGAGATTGGAACACATGCGGAGGTGAGTACAATTTTACTCCATTCTTTGAAGAAAATAACAAAGAACAGCCAATAATGGAGCAAGCAGAAGATGAGCCACTACTCCAATAACATCATCGACTACGATTTAGAAGAAGAAAGCTCAAGCGAGAGAACCCCACACTTCAAAAGCCTAAAAGAGATATGTGGAGTACCAAAAGATCAAGATAACCTGACCCTTTCTCTTTGTGGACAGTGAGCCGATGAGCTTTCAAGAAGCCATGAGAAATAAGAACTTGAAAGACGCCATAGATGAGGAAATTAATGCGATCGAGAAAAAATGACAAATGGAAGCTAACAACACTTCCAAAGGGGCATAAAGCGATTGACGTAAAGTGGGTGTATAAAGCAAAGAAAACACCAAAGGAGAAGTTGAAAGATACAAAGCAAGGTTGGTGGCTAAAGGCTACAGTCAAAGATCGGGGATCGACTATGCGAGGTATTTGCTCCAGTCGTTGGACTCAAAAACTGTTCGACTTATAATATCTTTGACAGCTCAGAACAATTGGAAAATTCATCAAAGGATGTGAAGTCCGCCGATTACTTGAGGAGCAAGTTTATATAGAGCAACCGCAAGGATATAAAGTAGATAGACAAGAAGACAAGGTTTTACGATTGAAGGAGGCTCTTTACGGGTTGAAGCAAGCACCAAGAGCTTGGAACCCACAGATTGACAAGTACCTTCAAGGAAGAAACTTCATCCAGTGTCCATACGAGCATGCGCTCTACATCAAAGTACAAGGTAATGATATCTTAATTGTATGCTTGTATGTGGACGACTTAATCTTCACAGGCAATAACCCAAGCATGTACAAGGACTTAAAAGAGAGATGGCCAAAGAGTTCGAGATGACCGACATCGGGCTTATGACGTACTATCTTGGAATCAAAGTGAAGCAAGGTGACAACGGGATTCTCATAATTCAAAAATGTTACGCTAAGGAGATACTCAAGAAATTCAAGATGGATGATTCAAATCCCGTCGACACACCAATGGAATGCAGTTCTAAGTTAACCAAGCATGAAGAAGGTGGAAAAGTGGACCCGACATTCTTTAGAGCTTGGTTGGAAGTCTAAGGTATTTGACGTGCACAAGACCCGATATGTTATATGCGGTTGGAGTCGTTAGTCGACATATGGAAAACCCAAGAACGACTCACTTGAAGACAGCTAAGAGAATTCTCCGATACATCAAAGGTACGACTAACTATGGCTTGCGCTATACAAGTTCTAATGAGTTCAAGCTCGTACGATATAGTGATAGCGACTGGGGAGGAGATATCAATGATCGCTAAAGCACAAGTGGCTTCGTGTTCTACATGGGAGACACTGCATTCACATGGATGTAAAATAAGCAATCGATCGTTACCCTCTCTACATGTGAAGCTGAGTATGTGGCGGCTAGCTCATGTGTACGTCATGCGATTTGGCTTCGAAATCTGCTGAAGGAGTTGGGAATTCCACAAGGCGATCCAACTAAGATGTAGGTCCTATGATTAACAACTCTACGATCCTAGGCTAGAATTCATAGTAATTCGATCGTTTAGATAATCAATTGAATTCAATCGAAAAACTCAAGTTAAGAAACACTAGAGAGAACTCAATTAGAGTGAGAAAGTTACTGTTGTTTCTCTCTCTAGAAATCGAATTGCAAGCCCTTCGGATCAATTCTCTAAACTTTCTCTATTAAGCTCAATTGATTTACATGTATTTATACCAAACAAACTGGTATAAATATCAAACTAGTCATAATCTAAGGACTACTATACAAAACGCTCCTAATTACAAGGACAACTAATGAAATCAAGCAAAATTACAAATGGTATTCTACAAATCTCCCCCTTTGTGCTTGATTGCGTCTCCGCGCCATTTGTCCTCGTCGGGCGTAATACGATCTGCGCAAAGCCCAGCTCTGCTCGTAGTTCCTCAGCGTGATCCTCAGCTCCAGTCGCTCCTCGATATCTTCAAGCAATTCCATTAGGAGCGGCTGTTCTCTCACGAACCTGTGGATCCTCAGCAATAGTGTCTCTATTTATTTCTTCCAACCTCTGCTCGATATTCCTCCTGATGATCTTGAGCGTCCCATCACAAAACTTGTTGATTTCAGTCTTCAGCATCAACCTATTCTTCTTTGCTATTGGATTGTTGTAGGTGATTCCTAGGACTGAGCTGATGTGCACGTGATTGTTGGGAAGCCCTTCGATCTCAGGTCCTTTGTTGAGCAGAGCAGTCATGTTGACCTTCTTCATATTGCTCTCAAGCGCCCATTTGAAGGTCGTGAGCGGCGAAGTACTTGAATTGTCGCATCATGAACCGTATAGGGCCCTTCGAGGCCTTCTTTTCTTGATGAAGCCCTGAGGACCTTTGTACTTCATTGGCGGGGAGGTAAGGCAGGTCGCTCTCGCTCAGTTCCTCTTGGGTCCTGTCCACTGTTCGATGATGTAGTGAGGTGTTGGAAGTCCTCCTTCGTCACAGTAGACGCTGAGTAGTTGGCTTATTGGAGAGAGACTCTTATAATGGCTCTTGGCTTGTGCCTTAGTCATCCCCAGCCTAACATCAGGTCCTAGTTTGGTCAGCATCCAGAGGTAGGTCATCCTCTTCTGCTGATCACAATGAGAGATCCCTCTAAGCTCGAACTCGTTCGGCTTCTTGACTCTGTCCGAAGACCTCCAAATATTCTCACGAACTTCTTTCTAGGAAGGGAATTTCTATTTGGATTTTTTCCCATGGGCGTGTCGATCCGAACGGTCCCTGGCATTAGCCTTGGAGAGGGAAACCGCCTGTTGAGCGATAATTCTGGTAGCCTTGGGATATCTCGCTCGTAGTCTTCACCTCCTGAAGCTCGTCGTCTTCTATGATTACGAGGCTTAGATGCTTGTTGTAGAACGCGCCGAACGTCGTGAAGCCGCGCTTTGATGCTCCTCGGGCATGGAATGGGTCATCCACTGTCCTTCGAAGATATACTTGTCTAGGACCTCGTGTGGATTGACGCCAGTCGCCATGTCCAGAGGGTCCCGGTTGGTCTGGAGCGAATGGGGGAGTGGCTTGGGTAGCTGCTAGAGCTACAAGCATTGCATCACTTGCTTCTTCTTCCGGAAGGCGAGGGGCTTGAGTAGATCGGCGGTGTGGGCGGAGGCGTCCTAAGGTGAAAGGTTGGTGGGTCGATGTGGGCGGTGCGGTGCGTGGTGTGGGTAGTTTGGGTTTGGGTGAGTAGTATGGGTGTGGTGGGTAGTATGGGTTTTCGCCAGCTCCAGCGCTTGTCTGCATATCGCCCGAGCCTTGTTCTTGGCCACTTGTAGATGTCCTCGGCTCCTCTCTCCCACACATGAGGGTCCTGATCGTCAGGACGTCATGTCTGCGCCGTGAGTGGGAGCTTTGGCCTCGGCAGGTGTCAGTCGGGGCTCAGGATGGTCCACCAATCGCCTATAGAGGGATTTTTCTTTCGGCGATCGGATGGAAAGGCCTATCAGACGGGCGAGGAGAATGTCACGGAGCTCGGTGATGGGATTGTGTATGGATTTATGAGGATGGAGGAAGTGGCTAGAGGGTCGGTGAGTGTGGGTTGTGGAGGTGTAGGGTTGATTTGTGACGCAGGGCCTTCAGAGGCAGCTGATTTCCCGGTATCTCTTCGGGATGCCTCGATTGCTTGAAGTACTCTCTCTGTGATCTTGTCTTCCATTGACTGTACTGCGGCAGAGAGAGAGCGGCCTGAAAACTGCTCGTTCGTCACAAAGGGTACGGACGCCTCCGTGAATGGATCAGGACGACTGATGTCGCCTGTTATCAACCCTTGAGGAGTAGACATCGACTCTGCGGGTTGGCTCACAGTCAAACATATTTGGAGTAATTACGAGTCTTATACTTGCTCCCCCTCAAATGATGCACAAGAATTGACTAATTATGCAAGCATATGAAATCAATTCAAGTCACGAGCACACAAATTTACCAAGTAAGCATGTATACATGGTCCCCGAAAACATGTACTTTAAAATATGTGTGAGAGGTAGAAGCAATGGAAAATTATCGCATTTAAACAATTTAGTACCAATGCAATCTAAAATTGCATGTAGAATGTGAGATACACTAAAGACATTCGCAGTTATTCAATTCAACGCATATGAAACATAACATTTCATGTCAAAATGTGCGAATTTTATTATTTATTATTTATTTATTTTTTATATATATTATTATATGTATATATATATTTTTATTATGGGGTCAAATTATTTTGCTTCGATCAATCGTCATGCCTAAAATTTTACGAGACATTGAAAGAAGAAAGTGCCGTCAAGTCATGTCGTCAAACTAAAGTCCTAAGTTCATAGACTGGTCCATTTCGACAACTCTCACTAGGTTCGCTCTTGCTCTCAATTATAGCTATATTTGGGATTTTTATATTTTTATCACTCAAGTCAACACAAGTAATTTTAAGTCAATTTACCTGTGATCGAGGCATTTTTAATCATTTCACCTAAGCGAGAGACCGTCTATGTGGAATCAAAGGGTTGTAAGGGTTATAATATGGCTAGGACTTAGAACGGAAGGAATTTAAAGGAAAGTGAGCTTAACTCTTCATCGTCTTCCAATTCTACGTCCTCTCTCCTTTTTTTTTTCGGTGTCTTTCTGCTTTTCAATCTTTTCTCCCTCTTTTTCTTTTAAAGAACTACCCCTTTTTATGTTATGCTCAAGCTGAAGCTCCGCTTCTCCATGAGGCTCTAGGAGATTATCGTAGGCGAAGTTCTTTTTGTTGGTTCTCGGGCCGATACCGTGCTCCTCTTCTCTTAATCCCTATAGAGGTTTCAGAGATTATCAATTTGGAGAAGTTCTCGGTTATGGAATTCGTACCCGCAGGCTGCACTCCTCTTTTCATTTCCTGATATAAGACTGGATTATCGTTGGAGAAGTTCACTTCGTGGTGCTCCTCTTCCAGCCGTTCTGACGAGCGTACGAGATTATCGTTGGAGAAGTTCACAGCAGGAACCATGCCACTTTCTACTAGGTAGTCGGAAGGCCGGTTCCTTTGGTCTGATTTTGCGCGTTGAGCAATGCCTTCTTTTGTCATCATCTTACTTTTTCTTTTGTTATCTCCCCAACTTTTTCTCGTTGAACAAACCATTCGAAGAGTATAGAGTTCGGTTGAAGGCTGGGAATGAGTTTCAAATGAAGAAAGGACATCGGAGAAGGCTCAAAGTGGATGACTAAGGGCTAACATGGGGGAATTTATATAAGGGCGTATGAGGATATCCTAATCCCTTATCTTTTTCCTGACGATCTAACGCAGGATGAGTATGACACCAAGAATCACTAGGTAAGACAAGTAATTTATGTGTGACTCACTCGAGAAGTAGATCCAAAGAAAGGAACAAGGAACAAGGCCTGAATCCTCATGCATGTAGAGTGACTTTGTGTCTAGTGGAACAATCAAATGACCTTTTAGACACAAGAATGCGACTTAGACTGACAAATTTTAAGCAATTAAATCGATCGCATGTCGGGGTAAGATTCTAAGTGACTTTAGATCAAAGCATCCTAACGGATTTCGTCATACCCCTTTATATTATAAATAGAAATATATATTATATAAATATTTTTATATATTATATATTATTTTATCATGCAAGATAAGGACAAATGAGCATAGAAAACACATAGAATAGAGCATGTGATAGCACAGAAGATCTGGTAATGCACATATTACGAAAGATTCAACATGCCTAATTTTCCGACAAGGAATTGAAATCGATTCTCATCCAAGGCCTTGGTGAAAATGTCGGCTAGTTGAAACTCCGTGTTCACAAAGTACATCTCTATCGTGCCTTTTTCTACGTGATCTTTGATAAAATGATATCTAATGTCTATGTGTTTTGTGCGTGAATGATGAACAGGATTGCAAGTAATGGCGATTGCACTCTGACTATCACTATATATGGGTATATTATTGAGATTGTACCCATAGTCGCGAAGCTGTGTCCGCATCCACAGCATCTGGGAGCAACAACTGGCGGCTGCCACGTTATTCCGCTTCGGCCGTCGAAGTGGACACACAGTTCTGCTTTTTGGAATGACCAGCAACCAGCTTTTCGCCTAGAAATTGAGCGCCACGGACGTGCTTTTCCTGTCCATTCGGCAACCTGCATAGTCAGCGTCAGTGTAGCCGATAAGTTTTAAATTCGTACCCTTTGGATACCATAGGCAAGGGTAGAGTGCCCTTAAGGTAGCGTAAAATTCTTTTGATCGCGAGCATGTGGGATTCTTTGGGATCGCTTTGAAAACGGGCAACACAAGCAGGTGGCAAACATGATATCCCGGCCGACTCGAAGTGAGGTAGAGAAGAGATCCAATAATATTGCGATACAGTGTGATGTCGACCGATTTTACTAGAGGGATCGGCATCCAACTTGCAGCTTGGTGACATAGGAGTGCTGAGAGGCTTGCTCTGGTCTTGATGAAACTTCTTCAGAATATCCTTAATGTATTTTGTCTGACTGATGAAAATCCATCATTGAGCTGCCTGACTTGAAGGCCTAAGAAAAGCATCTCTCCATGTGACACATCTCGAATTTGCTCTTCATGAGATCTCCAAACTTCTTGCAGAGCCGAGGATTTGTTGATCCGAAGATGATGTCGTCGACGTATACTTGGACGACCATCAGATCTTTGTCATGCCATTTAATGAAGAGGGTTGTGTCTATCGTTCCTCGTATGAATCCAGACTTCAAGAAGAAATCACTCAGGACATCGTACCAGTACGTGGGGCTTGTTTTAGTCCATAGAGAGCTTTGTCCAAGCGATAAAATGATCGGGATGTTCTTGATCAACGAAACCTTCCGGCTGAGCGACATAGGACTTCTTCTTTTAACACGCCGTTGAGAAAGGCGGTTTTAACATCCATCTGATAGACTTTGAAGTCTTTGTGAGCCGCATAAGCAGCAGGAGGCGAATAGCTTCGATACGGGCAACAGAAGCATAAGTCTCGTCGTAGTCGATGCCTTCCTGTTGATTGTATCCCTTAGCAACTAGCCTTGCTTTGTTCCGGATCACTTCACCATCTTCATTCTTCTTATTCTTGAAAACCCATTTAGTGCCGACCACTGTTTTCCCATGTGGACGGGGTACCAAGGTCCACACTTGAAGACGTTCGAATTGATTGATTTCTCTTGCATTGCAATTGTCCAATCCAGGTCTCGAAGTGCGTCTGCTACTTTGGTAGGCTCATTTTGGCTCAGGAAGCAACTGAAAAGACTGTGTTGACGACGTGTCCTCACACCAACCGAAGGATCGCCAATTATCTGATCAACCGAGTGGCCTCTCGTCCACTTGCGCTCATGAGGCAAGGCTGAAGTCGATGCGTCAGCCATCTGTGGATCTAGATTGCCTATAGTCTCCAATTGATCATTTGTCTGAGGAAGTTCCAATACTGCACTTGGATTGATCGTCTCTGATGATACTTCCTCGATGACCACTGTAGGTTCTTCGGTGTTCTGTGGCAATTCTGAATCGGGTGGGGTAGAGGTGTGAGATGAACTTGGTACGTCGGTCTCGTACGTAGAGAATCCATTGTAGGTGTAGTCGTGTATGATGCGTATACCGGTTCGAAGAGAGAATCCAAGTCGTCTATTGCAAGTCTCGTTGCTTCTCTGACACTGATCCTGAAGTTGTTGCCATCTTCTGTTGGTTTTGTGCCAACACACCAGTGATTACGGGGTCTGAAATGTTGTCTTCAGATGCCAACGGATTGAGAACGGGTCCTGAACTGAATTGAGAGCAGAACCATCGGTTAGGCACGGGTCCTGGACTGAATTGTCCAGAAGCCTTTTTGCCACTTCATGGAAAGTGACATTATAGCTTTCCTTAATAGTTCGGTGGACTTGATGTATACTCGGTACGCTTTTGATGTTGAAGAATACCCGACAAATGTAGCTTCGAATGCTTTAGGTCGAACTTTGCACGTTGCTCTCGGTCGTTCGCCATAAAGCACTTGCACCCGAAGACTTTAAGGAAAGAGATGTTGGGCACTCTATTATTCACAATCTCGTACGGAGTCTTGTTGAACCGTTTTGTGAACCACCGTCCTCTTTTCAGTTAAAACAAGCGGTATTGACTGCTTCATTCACATGCTGTGAGCCCATAGTAAGTGTGGAAGTCCCGATTGGATCAGGCATTGTACGAGCGGCTTCCACTAGTGTTCAATTTTTCCTTCAACGACCCCATTTTGTTGAGGTGTTTTGGCGGCTGAAAATTGTTGACTTATTCCAAGTTTCTGATAAAACTCACTGAGGTGATTGTTCTTGAACTCAGTGCCGTTGTCTGTTCGAACAACTGAATAGTCTGTTGCAGCAGATTTTGAGTTGTGTTCACAAAATTGATAATCAATCCCCAGTCTCATCTTTCGTTCGGAGGAACTTGTGTCCACGTGTAGCGAGAATAGTCATCCACAATCACTAGGACATACTTTCTTCCATTGATACTCTGAGTCTGCATCTGGACCACAGAGATCCATGTGAATTAGTTCCAATAGTCGAGCTAGATGCAATTTGCTTGACATGATGAGATGCTCGCTTCATTTTTCCTAGGTGACATGCCGAACAGTGATGCTCCCTTTGTAGTTGTATAGTTGGAAGACCGTGAACCAACTTTTTCGTAGAAAGACGTTGGAGAGCTTTCATATTTAGATGAGACAGTCGTTGATGCCATAGGATGTTCACAGTAAATCAATCTGAGAAATGAGGCATACAGCTGTCGAGGGCCGCACAGACGTCAGGTTGATCGCGTAAAGATTGGATTTCCGAAGTCGTTGAGGAGTTCTCTGTCCTGACTATCCAAATTCTGCACCGGTCAGCATGGAAGACCACCTGGAAGCCTTGTCACAGAATTGGCCTATGCTGAACAAGTTATGGCAGAGGCCTTCGACGTATGAGACATTTTGATAGTGAGATTCTCAGATGATGTCCCCAAGTTCTAGAATCGGGGCTGAATCGTTGTTCCCAAATCTGACTTTGCCGTTTGGTCGGTCTTTGTAGTTGCTCAGCAGCTCTTGATTACCAGTCATGTGTGTGGAGCAACCAGAGTTGAGGTACCACACATGATGGATCTGCAAAAACAATTTAGAGAGCTTTAGGTACCCACTTAAGGATGGGTCCTCTCGGATTAGCAGATTTAGTTTTGGGTTCAGATATGTCTCCTAAATCTATTTTTGGAAGAGTCTTAATAACCATTGCACTTTTGAAAGAGTAGGGAGACTTGGCCCTTTTTGCTTTTGTCGTACTAGGCGGAGATTTAGGAACCCATTTTGGTTGAACCTTACAGGAAAGGTTAATTTCAGCACGTACAAATTCCTTTTGAGGGTTTGACTGAGGAAAATATCTTTCTTGTGATAGTCTCCTAAGGTGCTTGGAGGATTTAATTTCTACGGGATACCTTAGGTGAGTACATTCATGTACGGCGCCATAAGCTTTCTTTATGGCTGGATCTTGTTTCCTACGAGTCTTCCTTGTGGCATTTGTTTCAGAATGATTAATTTTTAAGTAGAGCCTATTTCGAAGTTGGTGGCTTCTAAAGGTGATCGGCTGAAGTGAATAAGTAGAAGCACTATCTTAAAAGTGGAAATAGCTCTTTTATTTCTACGAGTGTCTTTTATTGTAACAGAAGGAGTAGCATGTTTCAGAAATTATTTAAATCTAATGGCTCATTCTTTATCTTAGTGCTAGACACTCTCGCCTTTATTTTTAGTGCTGACGTTACGCTCCCTGTAGACGTAGGTAAAGTAAAATTAGTCATAGCACTTTTACAGAATTATTTTACAATTTTAGGCGTTTTTTCATTTTTCACGCTTTTTTGTAATAGCGTGAGAGGTAGTTTAGGAGGACGAGGAAGCCTTGAGATTTTCCATCTCCTTAAAGAATTTTTTTTTTAGCTTGAGCTTCGAAATTCTCTCGTTCTTTTTCTAACTTTGCCTGTGACTCCTCTATCTGTTTTATGATAGGGGGGTGTTTGTAGAGAGAATTTTTATAGTTAACGATTTTAACTTCCTCGTGGTGTTTTTGAGAGTCAGAGGTAGAATTTGAACTAAATGCAGACAGGTGTTAGAGTTTTTTCTTTCCATTTTTGTCCCTTTCATTTAGTTCTTTGTAGTCAAAGGGGATTTCAGGACCATGTGGACCTTGTCTAATGGATGAATCGAAAGTATTGTCATAAGCCGATTCAGCAAAATTTGTAAGAGAGGTTATTCCCTAAGCCCAGTGTTTAACATCGTATATTTCTTTCTTTTGTAAAACACACGGGTTAGTGAAACCAGCATTCTATAGGATTATAGAAACTCTATATCCTTGGCTTGTTAAAAAATATCGTCTGTTCGGATTGTCCCTACGCGTAACTATATCGTCTAATTTCTTTACTTTGGCATATAGTTTCTTGCGTTCCTCACCTAGGAGATCATAATTTTTTCCACGTTAGTTTAGCGGCTTGAGAGGCATCGAAATCCTTACTAAGCTCACTAATCTTAGCATTCGATGTTTCTAGTCGAGCTTCTAAGTTAGTGATCTTAGAGGTAGCTTCGGTTATCCTACAATTTAAAATGGCTTTCTCGTTGAGATTTCTAACCAAGCAATTGTAGGTTATTTGCTAGCCTATCTTCTAATTCCTTAATCTTTTCGCTCTGTTGTCCTAGTTGAGGTGGACTAGTCTCTCTAGAATGGAGGCTCTTAGTAAGTTCATCTATTTTTGCACTAGAGCTCCTAAGTTTTTGTTCGAGACTATCTATCTTCTCCTGAGCTCACTCTAGTTCATTCTCTAATTCTTATACTTTTATGCTCACGTTTCATGTTAGCATATTGCTTTTGATATGATTCTAACATGGTCATAATGTGGAAGGAGTGACTACCTCATTTGAAAGACGTGGATGCGTTGTCGTCGTCCGCACGAGTGGGATGTTTCGGGCTCCCAAATCGTTGTCGAGACGGGCCATGAGGGCTAAGTTCTCTTCTTCGGAGCTCGACGTGTCTCGAGCCATTGGTCCTGTTCGGCCATGAGAGCTACTCCAGTCCAGCATCTTTCTTCTGGAGAGTGCACTCTCTGGCGAAGTGACCTGCTTGCCACAGTTAAAGCATTTGTTAGTCTCTTGGGATTCTTGACCTCGGAACTCTCCGGAGCACGTTCTTTGTTCTTGGAGCTTGTAGTCCGAAGTCTATTGGCTGAGGTTGCAGACTTCTTCTTGAAGTACTTCTTGTCATTCATTTGTCCAATGGAGAGCTAACTGTTTTCCAAGGGTTTTCATGTTCGGCTCGATGTCGGAGTCCAATTCATCTTCCGACTCTGATGATGAAGGTGGCCTAACGATCTTTTCCTTTCTTGATCTTGTGCTCCTCTTCTCCGAGACTAAGGTAACCCGTGTCATCGGTTTGTTGCCTTTCTGCTCTTGGGTAATCTCGCGGAATATATCCTCATGCTGAGCAAGATTATCGAACACGGCATGGACATCCAACTCTCTAGAGCATTATTTTGTCGTATTTGAGTGGATATTTTCTTCCATTCCGTGGGCAGATAGAAATCTTATGTTTGTTGCTCCATGTTTTGTCTTCGTTATTTCTATCTTCCTCATCTCGTGAGAAGAGTGAGGTATCGTGGTAGATTTCGTATAGACTCACTCGGCTTTGCTTTGGAATGAGTCGTAAGCAGTGAGAATGTTCGCCTTCTTGGCCTTTATGCCAACTTCCGTCCTTTGCATCATCCTATGCAGCTCATTCCACATCCCTTTGGCCGATGTAAGGCTGTCGTTTGTCTGTATATATCGTTGGGGATGCCCTGCATAAGGGTATTCATGGGCTACTAGATCAGCCTTAGCTCGAGCTCTTTTCCTCCAGAGAGTATTCCTAGGCTCCTTTAGTCGCCTAGAAGCTGGAATTGCTGGAGTAGCTGTTTTGTCCCCGGGTACATGAACCATAACTGTGCCGGTCCCAACTTCAAGGGACTGCAGTAGTAGATTTTCGGCTTGATCCTTTAGAGCGATGAAATTCAGGAAGCGGCTTCTCCACACTATGTATTCGCCTCTTTGCAAGATCGGCGGACGGTTGTCATTTCCGAGTGAGTAGCATCCATGTTTGTATTATAGTAGTCGAGTTTGTTGAAGGATCTTCTTTGATTGTTTTGAGGGTTGAAGACGATGTAAAGTGCTTCACAAGTGACGAAATTTGTTAGTAGCGTTTGATTCGAAGATTAGATCGACAATTATTTTTGATTCAATCTTTAGAGTATGATCGAAATTAATTTCGTCGATATAGAATGTATTTACTGTTTCGTGCGAGAAAATTTTGTCAGCGGAAAATTTTACGAGCAAAATAAATTGCCCAAAATCATTCAGTCGAGAAAATTTTCCTGATCGTGAATTTATTTCGATCGTAAAGAAACAGTACGTTAGTAAGTTTCTCGACAAGTCAAAATAAATCCGTTGACTAGAGAAGTTTCTCGCGTATAAATGATTTTCGCCTGGTCAAACGTTAAAAGGTTTGACCGAAAAAGTTTTTCGAGTGGAAGTTATTACGCATGCAAGGTCAAAATTGGTTTCACTCGAAAAAGTTTTTCGCTGGATAATGCTCGAGAATATTTCTAACTAAAAAACGTTTCTGCTGATGATGATTCTAACGCTGACTTCGTATTCTGACCGAGAAAAATTCTCGCGCTAAGTTTATCGATCGAGAAACTAATCCGATCACAAAACTTAGCGAGAAAAATTTGAGCAATCGAGAAAAATTCACAGAATACGATTAACACAAATTCGAGCAGAAACAAAGAATCAGATAGTGAAGTTTGAGGAAATTGCTCGCAATCAAGTACTAATCACGCACGAACAAGCAATTAAACACGTTATGAAGCAAAATATATCGAATTTGATCAAAATCAGAACGTGTTCTTCATGTTCTTCGTCAACAGTAAATTTTAGAATCAATTATTAATCAAATTCGACGTTCAAAACTGCTACTGATTTAGTCGCAATGATCATTTATCACTTAATCTAGCACTGAAACATCAATTGAAGTCAATTAAGCACAGAATTAAGCTATTAGATCGAAAAACTTTTCACGCCAAATCTGTTCTCCGATGGAACAGTGTTCGAAATAATTCGATCCAATTCTAACAATTTACGACTCAAAACAGAACGAATATGCTCTGATACCAATTGTTAGGTCCTACGGTTAACAACTCTACGATCCAGGCTAGAATTCATAGTAATTCGATCGTTTAGATAATCAATTGAATTCGATCGAAAAACTCAAGTTAAGAACACTAGAGAGAATCAATTAGAGTGGGAAAGTTACTGTTGTTTCTCTCTCTAGAATCGAATTGCAAGCCCTTCGGATCAATTCTCTAAACTTTCTCTATTAGGCTCAATTGATTTACATGTATTTTATACCAACAACCTTGGTATAAATATCAAGCTAGTCCTAATCTAAGGACTACTATACAAAGCGCCCTAATTAAAAGGACAACTAATGAAATCATGCACAATTACAAATGGTATTCTACAAAGATTCTTGTGGATAATAAGTCAGCAATAGCATTAGCCAAGACCAGTCTTCCATGATCAGAGCAAGCACATCGACATGCGTTACCACTATATAAGAGAGTGCATCACAAGGAAGGATGTTTGAATTGGACTACATGAAGTCCAAATATCAAGTAACCGATATTTTCACCAAGCCACTCAAGAAGGAAGACTTCGTATGACTACGAAGTATACTAGGAATGGAAAATCAAGTTAAGGACGGTGTTGAAGTCATCATTTTGGCCCAAGATAATTAAGTTGAAGAATTTAGCAATTGGCCTTAGGAGATATATTGGCCCAACATCTAGATTATGTAACCTAGAATTATCCATAGAATTCTATGGAATATTATAGAACATAGATATTTATTGGGAATATTCTAGGCTAGTGATATGTGGCTTAACTCTAGCCACATGTTAAGGAGGTAGAACTATTATAAATACTAAATAGGGGCGAAGCCCTTAGGATTTTTTATCAAGATCAAGAAGAAAAGATTAAGCTATATTGTAAGAAGGGAGTTATCAATAAAAGTCTCTTCATCTAAACTGTAGGCTTTGATATCAAGTTCCTCTCTTCCTATATAAGTCCTAATTTTCAACACACGCGTGATATTAAGTATGGTTGTTGTCCCACGTCGAAGAAAAAACACTCAGATATCATTATCTATAAAGCATACGGCTCGCACAAACAACAGGGAGGGGGAGAGCAAAGGCCATAAACATTAAGTAGGCTCTCACTTAAAACCACACACCCATATACACCATACAAGATATATGAAGCATAAACCCTCTCATCTCATATAATGCATACCAAGCAAAACCAAGCAAGCAGCTCTTGATCCTAATACCTTCAATTACACTCAACACCCACGAAGCTGCCAGTTTTCACAATCCCACGACTGAGAGAATGGAACAGAGAATCGAGACCCTCGTAGACGACTTTTGCGGCCAACATGACGGTAAAAGACGTTACTCTCACACACCGGGAGACACCAGGGCAACGCGTAACTACTCGTGTATCATAAAGGAGGAATTTCATACTTTATTTAGATGTCGCAACGTTGCTTTCCTTGAATTTGCTTTGTTTTCATCTTCTAATATTCTAGCATAAAATAGTACGTGATTGAGGCATGTGAGGGCAGATAATGACTTCTCAGTTATTTCTATCATTTTTGATCGTATAAATTGAGTTATGTGTCCTTTGTTTAGATAAATGCTTGCACGTGTCTGATCAACATGTGCATTATTTTTTAATAGTCTATGGACGGGTCGAACCATGAACATAAGAGCATCATGACGTAAAACCGACCAGAGATGAAATTCGATTTCGTACATTTGATTTTGAGAACTTAGGCGCTGAAGGCGTTTAAACTCGGAGAATTTTCATGAAGATTAAATGCGTGCATAGAAAAAGATTAAATACCTGCATAGAAACTACTATCATATAGACATATAGGGATTGTTCTCTTTGGCGTATGATTGCTATTGCGGGACAAAGAGTAGCCATTATTTTAGGAAATTCTACCTTGATCTCATTGTCGGCAATTGATTTTATCGTAATCATTATTTATTTCGTTGCTTCTTTATTGTTTGATTTTTTTAAAAAAAATTTCAAAAATTATGAAAAACACCTTATTTAAAATCGCTTACTGTAAATTAAATTTTGAAATCATAAAATTAACGCAGTTGTCTTCACGTATCGATAATTTTGGACTTACGTTCATTTCATACAACTTGCACGACCTAGTAATCTTGCTAGTATTCGAGCATATCAGTGGGTCACAACAGGAAAGAGATTATTGCTTCCATACGGGATAGGATTGGAGCGAGTCAATGACGGTCGAAAAGATGCTATCACAGGTGGGTCGGGAGGTTTTATAAAGGCGGTTTTTCAAGCCATCCCGACATATGCTATTAACATTTATTCACGATGTTGAAAGTCTGATAGCGAGATTTGGTTGTTAGCTGCGAGCAAGCATAATATCCATTTGGCATGATGGGACAGATCGTGTGAGTCAAGGGCGTTAGGAGGGGCTGGGTTTTTGCGATATAAAAACCTTCAGCTTGGTGATGTTGGCCAAGCAGGTCAGTGATTTGTGACGCGACCCGACAGCCTAGTTCTCAAGAATCTTTAGGATAAGTACCACCCGGATCAAGATGCCGTTGAGGTGGATCTCGGCATGAGAAGTTCTTCGAGCAGATACCGCCATGTGTTTCTGAATAGTCCGTACTCGAAAGCATTTTGAGTCCGCGATCGCCGGTGCGATACAGAGGATATGACGAGTTCGGGTTGCTCTCTTTGTGAGCCATTGTTGATCGCTTTTGGTACGTGTAACATATATACGATGGGGCGAAGCGCTTATGGTGGAACAAGCTTCATCAAGAGCCAATGTGATGTTATTTCGAGAAGATCGAACTGATGATCAAAGCGCGATAGGCTCACCGTCCGAACTCAATGGTCAAAGCATAATCATAATTTTATTAAACTGAACTTGGATGGTGCTCTTGACAAGGCGAGGAAGGGAGCGTCAGTCGTCGTTCGTGACTTTGAGGGTCGTTGCATTCGGTGGTGGTCGAAATTCTTTCACGGGGGTTTTTAGCCTGACCCAATTGATGCTATGGGGGCTCAATTTGCCATCGAGGTTGCACAGCGAGGGTATGACTGCAAATAATTATCGAGGGGACTGTCTGATGGGTAATCTCAACGTGGGGTCCAAGAAGAAAACAAAACAAAATAAGAAAAAGAGAAAAAAACACAAGGGCTGTGCAGACAATGAAAATATTGCGCATCCACAAGCGTGACATGCATTTCCTTATCTTATCTACTATCTATTATATATATGTTTGCATGTAAGAGAGAATATAGATAGTGAGTTGCGTGTGCATGTATCGTTAGCAATAGAAAGCTAAGAGCTTTGTTCCTCTGTTAAAAAAAAAAAATCACTCGCACACTCCCGACCAAACACTCTCGCCAACCTAAAATATTACAAGTACTCGCTCTCGGTCATTTATAGCATATAAAAACAATAAATTGCCATCAGAGCTACGGCGACAAATGGGAGCTACCGCTGGCCAAATGCTGATCCCGAAGCTCACCAAATTCAACTACGACAAGTGGAGCATTCAGATGAATGTGTTGCTCCAATCTCAGGACTTGTGGACATAGTTGTGAACGGATACACTGAACCCGAAAATACATACGGGTACACTGCAGCCCAACTAAAGACACTGAAAGAATACCACAAACAAGATAAGATCGCACTTTATATCATCTACTAATCTGTAATGAGGCCGGTTTCGAAAAATATCCGAGGCCAAAACATCGAAGGATGCAGACGCTGGAAAAAGCGTATAAAGGTGCTGATCGAGTAAAGCAAGTACGGTTGCAGGCTCTTCATGGCGAGTTCGAAATGACAAAAATGAAGGAAGGCGAAGGCGTGTCCGAATATATAAACGATAGTGCAAACCATCGTGAAAGAGTTGAAGAGAAACGGCGATGCCCTAAGTGATGCCCCTGTCGTCGAGATGATTTTGCAGTACCAGACAATGAGTACGAGAACTTGCGTGTGCAATTGAAGAATCTAAAGACCTTGAGAAAATGATGGTCGATGAACTCTCTGGTTTGCTCAAATCTCACGAGCAACGAAAGAAAAAGAAGAACCATGAGTCTTTAGAACGAAGCTCTACAGACGAAAGTATCGCTTAAAGATGACACAACGTTGTATACACACCACGGTCGAGGAAGAGGACGTGGCCAACAAGGACAAGGTTTTGGAGGCCGAGGACGAGGTTACAATCACGAAAAAGAAGGACAAATGAGCAACCAAAATTGGAGAGGATGAGGTCGAGCACGAGGACGAGGCGTTCACTCAAATCGGCCGAGCATTGAATGCTACAATTGCGGAAAGTTCGGGCATTTTGCGAAGGACTGTTGGTCCAACAGAAGGTGGAAGAAAATACTAACCTAGTCGCACAAGAAGAGCCAAAAGACGATGGCGTTCGAGGATAAAATCCGAGTAGCGACATGGTGTGGTATCTTGACACCGTGCTACCAATCACATGAGCGGGCACAAACGATCTTTACCGTTTAAAGAAGATCGATGACAGACATGTGTCTTTCGGAGATGCATCAAAAATAGAAGTCAAAGGGCGAGGAAAATATGTTTCTCTCAAAAGGATGGCAAACAAGGATCGGCCGAAGACGTTTACTTCGTACATATTTAAAAGCCAACATCTTAAGCATGGGGAAGTTGCTTGAAATGGATGCTTGGTGTTCACGAAAGACCGCTCATTACAACTACGAAACAAAGATGGTCGAATAATAGCACGGGTCGAGATGGAAAGGAACCAATATTCAAACTCAGCCTGATGACAATTCAAGAAAAATGCCTGCAAGTTGACTTAGACGACGAAGGTCTTTACTACAGAGGCGTGAAAGAGCTCTCCAAGCGCGGCATGGTGCACTGAATGCCAATGATAGAGGGAGGAAAGAATCTTTGTGAAAGTTGGGTGATTGGAAAACAGGCGAGGACGTCGTTTCAGAAGCATGCATGATTTCGAGCAAGCAAACTGCTCGAATTGATATACACTGATATATGCGGACCTATCATGCAGGATCATTCTGCGAAAAAGATACTTCATCACGTTCATCGACGATTACTCGAGAAAGACTTGGGTGTATCTCTTGAAGGAAAAATCAGAAAGCGCTGGAGACGTTTAAAAGTTCAAAGCTATGCTCAAGGTGACAAGTTCAAGCATCAAGGCGCTCTGTTCAGGCCGAGGTGGAGAGTACATGTCGAGTGCTTTCGTAGCTTTTGCGAGGAACAAGGCGTCAGGAGATTCCTTATTGCACCGTATTCGCCAAAACAAAACGGCATGGCAGAAAGGAAAATCGAACCATACTTTGCTCAACGTTGAAAAGGAAACAAATGCCAAATGAGTTTATGGGCCGAGGCAGTACAATGTGCCGTATACATTCAAAATAGTTGTCCGCATCATAATCTCGAGAATCGAAAACGCCAAGAAGGATGGAGTGGCCAGAAGTCGAGAGTAGCGCACTTCAAAATTTTGGAAACTTGGCGTATAAACATGTGCCCGACCAGAAAAAAACCAATGTCGACGACAAAAGCAGAAAGCTTGTTTTTATTGGGTATGATGAGAAGACTATGGCGTACCGCCATAAATGCAGAAAAGAAAAAGGTGATAGTAATTCGAGATGTTCGAGTAGATGAAGAAAACTCGTGGGACTGGAAGGATGAAGAAACACAACGCATGGAGAACCCTTGAGTGTTGCACCAATACCTACCTTGGTTTCATCTCAAGTAAATAACGAGGAGGACGAACCGAGACAGTCGAGGATATGAAGCATGCAGGATCTATATGAAACAACCGAACAGGTTCACCTAGTCTGCTTGCTGGGCGATCTGGAACAAATTAGATTTGAAGAAGTCGTTAGAGACAAGAGATGGAGAACGGCAGTGGGCAAGGAGATCAAGACGATTGAAAAAAATGAAACATGGAAGCTAGTGGAGTTGCCACATAGATAGAAACCCATAGGAGTAAAATGGGTTTATAAAGAGAAAATGAAGGCTCGAGGAAAATCGAAGGCTACAAGGCAAGATTGGTGGCGAAGGGCTACCGAAAACGAGTAGGAATAGACTACGATGAAGTCTTTGCTCCTGTTGCAAGAATGGAAACAATCCGCTTGCTCCTTGCCCAAGCTGCACAACTTAGTTGGTCGATCTATCAAATGGACGTGAAGTCCGCTTTTCTAAACGGGGAGCTTGAGGAGGAAATCTATGTGGAGCAAATACCCCCGGGATACTCAAAATCGGGAGAAGAAGGCAAAGTGTTGAAGTTAAAGAAAGCGCTCTATGGGCTGAAACAAGCGCCTCGAGCATGGAATATTGGGATCGATGGGTACTTCAAAAGGAATAAGTTCGAGCAATGTCCATTCGAGCATGCATTATACGTCAAAAGATAGGGATGTGAAATGATCATCATCGCTCTATGTTGATGATATTATTTTCATGGGAGCAGCAAGAAAATTATCAACGGGTTAAAGAAGGCGATGACGAAAAGAGTTCGAGATGACGGACTTGAGACTGATAAAATATTTTTTTGGTCTCGAGGTTGATCGAAGAAGCACGGGAATCTTCGTGTCACAAGAAGCATATGCGAATGACATACTAAAGAAAAATAAAATGGAGGAAAGCAAGGCGGTAGCTACACCGATGGAACTTGGAACAAAATTATCCAAGTTTGAAGGAGGACAAGGAGTAATGCAATCGATTGTCGAAGTCTCGTGGAAGTCTCCCATACTTAACTTGCACGAGGCCCGACATCGCTTATAGCATTGGAGTCGTTAGCCGTTACATGGAAGAACCAAGGCAGTCACATCTAAAAGTGATCAAGAGAATTCTTCGATATCCTAGGAACAGAATCACTTTGTCCATTTTACTCAAAGGCGAGCGACGACAAACTGATAGGATATTCGGACAGTGACTGGTGTGGAGATATCGATGATCGAAGAAGCACTAGCGGATATGTATTTTATCTAGGAAACACAACTTTTACGTGGCTATCGAAGAAGCAACCGATCATGACTCTATCAACGTGCGAAGCGGAATATGTGGCAGCATCGCTGTCACACAATATCGCTAAGAAATTTATTGCTCGAGTTGAATCTTCGACAAGCGAGCCAACCAAAATTGGAGAGAAACTAAGTCAGTGATCGGTTGGCGAAAAGTCCAGTTCATCATGAGAGAAGCAAGCATAGTGATACCCGGTTCCATTTTATTAGAGGGCATGTAAAAAATGGAGAAGTGAAGATGGTGCACGTAGCGACTCTAGACCAGGTTGCAGATATTTTCACGAAGCCCTTACCAACAAGTACGTTTGAGAATTTGAAGCAGATTCTCGGGATGAAAGATCGAAAGACATTGAGATTAAGGGAGGATTTGATGGATATCTCAACGTGGGGTCCAGAAGAAAACAAAAATAAAATAAAATAAAGAGTAAAAGACACAAGGGCTGCGCAGATAATGAAAATACTGCACAGCCACAAGCGTGATATGCATTTCATATCTTATCTTATCTTATCTACTATCTATTATATATATGTTTGTATGTAAGAGAGACTATAGATAGTGAGTAAAACGGACGATCGTTCAAATAGTAAAACGGATGATCGTTCCACAAAGACAACTCGATTAATTATAAATAAATATTCCTAATTCTAATTTAGACTAAGGATTTTATGAGTTTTTGATGATTTGGTTAAAAGAGATAATAGTGCAAATAATACAACAGCGGCAAATAAATAAATAAGGATAGTGCAATTGACGACGAACGTGATCAAAGCACATACTCGGCACGGATTAATCTTACGTATTCGTGCAATCGACTTTTATCTAATTGATATAAACTAGTTAAGGTAGAAATTCCTAATATACGCGCTACCCGTAATTCACGTAACTAGCGACCCTATGTAGTAGTGACCAATCTCTATATTTTTATACGACTGCAATCACTTCACACGCATTCCGCGTTATGAATTCTCCGAGTTAGACCTTTTCTGCGCCTAAGGTTTCGAAAACCACAGGTACAAAACCGACTTCCATCTCTGGTCTGTTTTACGTAGTGGTGTCTATATTTATTATTTTAATCGGTCTAATCACTTTTTCAGTCTCGTAAACCAATCAATATTCATGATGGTGATCAAGCATAGACAATCATTACACTAAAATATAGAACACTTAACTAAATTCATAGGATTAAATAAAATATGAATAACACTAGTACGAATTCATACTCCGACCAAATACAGCTCAATCACAAGAAAACTTAAGCTAGCATATTAATAACATAGAAAAAAAAGCGTTCAACGTAGACATCATAGAAAAAGTTAAAAGCAATGTGAAACTTCGCCTATCACGGTGAGCGGATCACGTCTTGTTCCCTCGGAGTATTCGTTGCATATAAAGGAAGGAACGCTTCGCAAGCCGTCTATCTCCTTTATGGTCGCTACTCTTTTTGTGTTCAGCCGTAGTTCCTCTCTTTTTATAGTGCGTCTTCAGCTCTTCTATTAGGTTTTTTAGCTGCTTTTCACCCTCCTCCCCTTCATGGCCCGCTTATGGGTATGATTTCCAAGTTTTAATCTCCTCTCACGTGAAGCCTAGATGCAGGGGCGGATCTAGAAATTTTTTATTGGGGGGAAAATACGAAGTTGGCGTTCAAAAGGAGTTGACATAGAACTTATATATTCACGTTTCTGCGAATGGAAACTTTTATTGATAAAATAAATCCTTTCATTGAAGTATATAAACACGATCATAAAAAAAATTAATTTAGTACAATCAACACAAAAAAATCAATAAAAAGACAATAAAAAAATCCATACCGGAACTCGAATAACAACAAAGCCTCAAAATAGTAATATATCTAAGCTGATATGCTTTGTGTTTGTATGATACGGAGAAAATAGAGAAAGAAACTCTAACTAGATAATGAAATGTATTAAAAAAAAAGTCAAAATGAACTAAAATAGTACATAAATATTTAATAAACTAAAGTATAAATTACTATGGAAAATCATACTTACTTTTATAATATATTGGTTTTTTATGATGTATTGGTACTAAAATTACTTAATGATTCTATATTGCGTTAAATTAATTACAGTCATTAAATATTAGTCGAAAGAATAAAACTGTTATAGACTTAAAAGAATACAAAAGTAAAAAAGAACCAAAAAAACTTAAAATTGTTGAATTAAGACTTCAAACGAATAGAACCACAAAGAAGAAAAATAAAATGTTAGGTTTTTTAATTCAAAGTTAGTTAAAGAAATAAATTGCTGAATAATTGGTAAAAACGAATGGAGAAGTAAAAAAAGAAAGGCAAAAGGAAAATTAAAAAGTAGAAATTTAAGAGAGGGGGGAATAGTGTGACTTATCTCCTTTATTCGAGAATTTGCTTATTCTTTAACTGTTTTTAGACTGGGGGTCGAACCTGTGACCCAAAAATAGATATAAGTGTTACCAACCGCTATGCTACTCAACATTGTAGATAATACACGACGTGATTTATCTTTATGACGAATATATACTATATAGAAACATAGTACTAATTTTTTCTAAAAGTTTTGCGGGGGCAGTGGCCCCCCCGGGACATAATGTTGATCCCGGCCTAGATGTTTGCAAAGTTATTGGAATAATGTTGAACAGCGTACGCAGGAATATTTGCTTGCATGCTATGTTCCAGGTGCTCCCTCCCATTTGATGGGTTGGGCTGATTTTGACAATTTTATGGGCTTGGGAATATGGATAGGCTATGTTTTAATGAGAATAGATTTGATTAAGCCCGCTTTTGGTCCTTTTTGCTTCCATTTCTACAAAATAAGATTTGCAGACATATGTGAGATATTCAAGTATATTATGATAACAGAAAGTACGCTTTTACGGAGTATAGAAATAGCATAAAATCCGAACTTATTATTCATATGTTAAAAAAATCACTCGCACACTCCACGATCAAATACTCTCGCCAACCTAAAATATTGTAAATACTCAGCTCTCGATCTTTTACAGCATATAAAAACAACACTGTCGAATGGTGATTTCAAAGATAGAAAAAAGAAGGTCATTATTATGTTATCGTCTCTTTGTTAGGTTAACTTTTCTTTCCTTAAGAGAAAACATAATTCAGCAGGTCAAATTATTTAGCTAAGACATTGGCGTTAGATTGCGAAGGCTCTTCCCGCCTGAGCCAAGATATGGCGAATCAATTATGTTCCGATACTGGCTGAATAAATAAAAAATTGCTTTCAAGAAAAAAAAAAAGAGAGAGAATTGCGCTAAAGAATTCTAGAAAGCAAACTGAGTTACTTTGATTTCAAGTACCAATGATGTAATAATTGATATTTTATGTATGGTTGTCGACAGTGGCGCGCGCACTAGTGATACTTGGCCCCTAAAACAATTATTATTCTAGCTCACCGTCACCATCCTACGGGAGATCTTTCTCTTTCTCTCTTTCTGCAAAAAAATGATCCAGGCAAAAGTAATAAGAAAAAATCACAATTGATTTGTTGCATCGTTCTTACAATCTGTTGTTATCGCTTATGATGTTCGCTGCTTTCATGTCGATTCCCAGCAGCGATGCTTTTGTCTTTCCAACCCTACCTACTTCACTCCTTTGCCGCATTTTGTCACTCTTAATTTTTTTCATATGCCGCTTTATAATTCAAGGTATTCTCGACTTTTGACCGATCATTGTCGCTGACAAGGCATTGCACGACATATGTGGGAGATATTTAGAGCACATTCATTTGGGTAGATATTTAGAGCATAAATATATGCATATAATCTGTTTAATAAAGCCTTCTTATCAGCAATATAGAGCGCACTGGCCATATAATTTTAATTTGAAATCAAATACAAAATTAGTAAATGCATAGATTAAACCAACAATATATATACATGTATGTATAACACATGACTGGAAATAAGGAAATCATTTCTCTTTACTATTCAATAGCATAGAAGAAAAACATGGAAATCAAATAATATAAGGAATTACGGATAAGGGCAACAAATTAGCTCGAATCAAGTTGGACGAGGCCATAATCATTGATACGATCGACTTATTGATGAAAACTAGAAACCCTTCACAAAAATATCACAATGAATAGTTAGTCTTACAACCTAGAAGGGTAGATATTTAGAGCATACAATATATGTATAAATGATTACTGCAGTGGCATTGAAACTGCGAGTTTATAAAGACTTTGTAGGATGCGACTAGGGTTTTCGTGAATACGCAATGTGGAAAACGCGACAACTTGATTTAATTACAATTCAACCTCTGCCGCTATTTTCACGCTTCTTTATTTAATTAATTTTGTCGGTCCAAATAAAGAGAAAAGACAACATGTCGTGAAATATCTGATAAATATATAGTATTTCGTATAATTTGTAGTTTGCTTTGTATGAGAACAGAGAACTAAAGCAGAGAGAACTTAACATTTGTATTACTCGGTCCACTGATCTACATGGTTACTTCTCGCTCATGACTCATCTATTAGAGACTTGTCTAGGTAAACAATAAATTAAAGACTATTGATAGGGGTAACCTTTAGCCCAGCATTCCTCCTAACATGGCCACTGAAGATAGTGACTTGGCGGAAATATCGACACAGGGGGTGAACTTCTGGGTATCTGTGACTATGTACGGAAAAAGTGGATGGGTGCTGACGTGGAAATAGCCTAGGCGGGAAATAGTGGACCAAGCCGACCAAGGGACGCGTGGGTCACTGTGAGTGGTCGACATTGTCAGCAGGAAGGAGGCGCGCCAGTCTGACATCCGTACGCCCGCAGGTGCTGCCTCTCCTATGTGGTACCAAATGTCGCTATCATGTGGTCCCAAAGGACTGCCAGCTGAAACGACAAAGGGAAATGAGGGTATATGCGAATAGTGAGGGATCAGTGAGAAGACAGATTCAACACAAGACACGAAACACTTAGAGAAATCAATGTATTCATCTTCTTCATTATCTCTTTCGCCATTAACACACTGTAACGAGTGAAGTAAGCTTGAGTGTGTATTTCTCGACTGTGACTAGTGGAAACTATTTCCGGCGGCCCGTGGACGTAGGACACCTGTCCGAACCACGTAACTCTGTGTCTCTCTCGTTTCTTTCTTTCTCAGCACTAAAGTATAGATTCTAAAAGACATCCAAAACATACAAGCCTAGTCCGTTTCACCCATCGCCATTTTTCCCGGACCAAATACTGTTGATCGGGGCCGTACCCGCATCAAATGGCACCGTCTGTGGGAAAGATGGACTGAGACGTGAGAGCGTTGGGCAGTGATAGCAAGGAAGGCAGGCCGAACATAGCCCAGCTCGAGCTCGGCTCGATAAAGAATTAACAAGCTCGAGCTCGGCTCGAGCTTAAAATTTCGAGGCTCGAGCTCGGCTCGACGGTTTATCGAGCAGCTCGAGCTCGGCTCGAATCAGATCAAATGATAATACTTGAGCTCGCTTGGACAAGCTCGAATCTGCTCGAGCTCGATTTTAATTATGTAAAAAAAAAATACAGCAGAACTTATACAGCAATACCACAATATTTCCACTTAAAACAAAACAATAAATCTGGAAGCAACGTAATGACTAATAAATCGAATCAAAACTTGGTGCTTAATCGCAATAAATTCTAGGATTCTTGCAAGGCTTAAATGTGGTAATGACTCGGGCCAGATACAGAGGCAACGCTGCAATGGCGAAAGGAGAGAGCTCGTTAGCTGCGATGTCCAACGCTGACATGGTCCTCTTTTTTGTTCATTCTTCGACGGAGAAAAAACAGGAGAAATTTGGTACTTAGATGAAGGTGAATGCCCTGACCCATTGATTTTGAGGTGAAAGGGTTGTTAGATTTAGACTTAATTCTTCACAAAAACCAATCTTTACTCACCGACAACAGTTACTTCCTTGGAAAGAATTGCATCTCGGAACAGCTTTGGTGAGCCCAAATCTGCAAGATTTTCCGGCAGGCCCACGTCCTCCTCAACGCTGTCTTCCTCCCACTGCGGCGGCGGCGGCGGCTCCTCCGCCTTCAGTGGAGGCGGTTCAATCGACACGACGAACCCTTCGCCCAGAACAGAGGCAACGCTAAGCAGCTACAAGAAAAGAAGATATGTAGGTGAGTTAGTTCTTTACTTTATATGATGACTTCCTTCGAATTGCAGGAAAAATCGAACATTTTTTTGTGAATGGAGAAGATGAAGTGGAGTGATGATGTGGGTGGGTGGGTGGGCGAATGGATGGTGTGCGGCTGTGGTGTAGAAAAATTAGGTTTAGGGTTTTTTGTTATATATAATGTAAAGTGGGTATTTTAGACTTTTTAATTGTTAAATTTAATAAATTAAATATATATATAGATATATATAGGCTCGATAAGCTCGACGAGCTATCGAGCCCATATAAATTTAGCTCGAGCTCGAGCTCGACTTTGACCGAGCTCGAGCGGAGCTTTGACCGAGCTGTTCGCGAGCTGTTCGCGAACAGCTCGTTCGTTTACACCCCTAGTACGTAATCTTCATGAGATTGTGGAGGCCAAGTTCTTGAGCCCATTTTAACGTCGAAAACCGATGTCTACCATATGGGGTTTCGGCCGAGCCATATGATGCGTCGATGAGCTGAAGTACCGTTGAATTTGGGGAAGAATTTGAATATGTGATTAGGGATTTTGGGATCCGAATAGAAGAAGGATTCGTAGAAAGTTGCTTCGTTTGATCCTCGTTCTTCGCCTTGAAGGGGTTTGCAAAAATGGCCCGACTCGTCGATTAATGGCCCCAATTTTCCGTCTGGATGGATGAATGGCCTGCAACTTGATTATTCGTGCCCTAAGATTAAGCATGGCTTGAAAATCGATCGCCTTTCGAATCGATCTATAGAAAGATTTTTCCCATGTTTATATTGGTTAAGACTTGGTAGGAGAATGAATTTATGTCTGGAAAATCACAAAAAGATTGTTCAAAGCGTTTGGTTCTATTCCAGATTGTTCAAGAATCAAACAATAAAAGAACTTCATTCTCATTGCACTTTACAAGTGTTCGATGAAACTAGATAACATGCAAGAGTAAAAAATCGAATCAAATTCGATGAATTAATGCACTGCTTTTTGCTAAGATTTCACAGACCAGCCCAGCACATCATTCGATTTGTTGCCTAAGCGTCATATTCCAATTCTTCAAAACACATACCTCAATTGTGTTATAATTCTCTTGGAAAGCTTCAGTAATTCTATTGCAGTTGTAGAAATGGTTGGACCCGTAAAAATCATCAAAGAAGTTTGATCAAAACTCACAGTTCTACAGAAATTCAAGAAAACCTTTCGCAAACACCACTATGAATCTTCTCTCCGATCAATATAATAAACTCGAGGAAACATGTAACAACACGCACCTCTTTGTATGAGAATGGTGTTGCAATAAGATCATTCGATTTCTTTGATGATCTTTTTCCTGCGTAAGGACTGCTTTGGCATGCTTCCTGGAGCACTGTGAGCTCTTCTCCTCTTGGCCTTCTTTCGTTCTGCTTCTGTCATAATTCGACGAAGGGAAGCTGCTTTGCATATTGGCTTCGGCAGATGTCTATGCCTATGGAAGTTTACGAAAGGGGCTCAATACATTTGTTTGGGCAATGGCCGAAGGGTTTTTGTTACGCGGATAAGTAGTTATTGCTTTTTATCATCAGATAAAACACACTGTAATGGTACCAAATAGGAGCTCGGTTTATGTAAATTTTGATTCACCCGACGATGCGCTTAACCTCAGAGAGATGCTTATAACGGTTCTTGACAGCTTCCAAGTATTCGTTCTCCTGGGCAAAAGCTGTTAGTGGGAATAATCAAGGTCAGAAAGAAGGCAGCAGATTATGAAGATAGTTGTTATAACTATATTGAGAGAAGTATATGTAAAATAATAAAAGAAAGTATAACGTACCAGGCCAAGTGTATATGTAAAATAATAAAAGAAAGTATAACGTACCACGCCAAGTTGCCCAGATGCTTGTGCCTTCCAAAGACGAAGGTTCATATCGTCACTCCCAGATATAACATAGCTTGCGTCACAGCTGAACTTGACACAGAATACCCTGCATTGAAAAAACAAGTCAGGCTTCGTAAAACCTTAGTTTAATTTCATATACATTGTGACGAAAAACAAGCTCTTTGCTTTTTCCATAATTGCATGAGGTTGATTAAGTAGCCCTTTGTCAGGTTTTGAGGCACTGGCATAAAAGTTTCAGAGGACGTAATATTAAGAGTTCAAACTTGTAAGACCTTTGCATTCTCTTGGTGTGATAGATTTCCCGGCTGTGCCCACCATTATATGGAAAAATTCTCACCTGCATAATGCAATGATTAGTATAACCAGCCCATATCTACCCACTATCACTCAAAGAAATTGAAGTAAATAGGAGTAAAACTCACCGTTCTATCATAAGATCCTGTTACAAATTCCCTACCCGTTGGTGAGTAATCAATATCCATACTGCAGCAGATCAGCAGCAAATTAGTACATAACAAATAACGAGCGACTGGATAATAAACTGAACATAAAAAAATATTCGGTGTCACAAGGATGACAATCTCCAATATGACTATCAAATTTCTAGCCGTACACTGCCGAGACATGGTCCTGGTGTACGCATCTTGCCTCGTTCAGTTTCCGAGCATCATAACTGTAGCAGTTGGTATCTTCGTTCGCCTACATTAATATGTGAAGTTATCCATGGAAGTACATAATTAAAAAGGACTTTATGGCCTGCATCGCCCAATCCAACAATTATGGGCAACTAGAAATATATTTATCTACATTAAAATCTGGAATCTTAAGCTTTTACTTTAATCCTTCACGAACCAGGTACCCATGACACTGATATTGTATGAAGAAATAAAAAAAAAGTTGTCTCAATTATGTGCCTCACCGCTGTGAAGTTCATTGGTTACATAGGGTACAAACGATCTTCACCAACTGTAACAAATTTTTTTGTTTAAAGCATGTAAATGACAATATGATCAAACCAAATGTTGTTCTCTTAATAGGCTCTCGGCAAATCTTTTGCAAGGCAAAAGTCAGATGACCAAATAACCTCCCAATAGTTTTGTTTTCTTATAGTTATAAATTTTGTTGCAATGCTTCGTTATCAATGCGTCAGAGAATCTGCTATAACACTCATTTTTTGCGATTGAGACAATAGACTCAGTATGCAGCAAAGAATGTAAGATTTAGAATAAGATATTATAATTCTCAATTATATACGACTTAAAGAGTAAACAATAAAACATGAACAACAATAAAATATAGGTGAAAATAAACCAGCAATTGATCACGTCTTACCTGCATGAGAAGTGTTCTAGCAGGAGAAGATAACCGTAGATCATATATTGTAATGCTTCTGTCACTGAAATT
The DNA here is from genome assembly GCA_027422505.1 of Craterostigma plantagineum. Lineage (NCBI taxonomy): Eukaryota > Viridiplantae > Streptophyta > Magnoliopsida > Lamiales > Linderniaceae > Craterostigma > Craterostigma plantagineum. The sequence goes on along the minus strand of JAPQWV010001446.1, from coordinate 54,675 downwards.
GCAGAAAAACGAAAACACGTAACATCAAAGTTAGATGACCTAGTCTTAACAAGTGTATGAAAACCCAGCCAGAAAAGCCACACAAAATAATAATAATTATAATAACGGAAACAACGGTATGAAAACATGCACTCACCTTACGCAGTTAATAAACAAATATATGGACCTGTACTATTTTCCTTCTTAACTTGAACATATCAACTCAAGCTTGTAATGAATTCAGACCTGCCTGATGTTGCCAATATATTTGGTTCCCCAGGATTGAACCGCACAGATAAAATGTAGTCGTACCGCCTTCAAACTGTTAACTGGCTGAGATCTGATTCAAAAACAAAGTGTTATAAAGTTGTGGATATGCGAACGAAACAAAGAACACTAAAAAAGACACGTGTTATGGTTCCAAATATCGACTTGAGCTCCAGCAGTAGCAAAAAGATCACCATCCCATTGATGGTCAACAGCCCTGTGAGAAAAATAAAGGGAACAACAGAAAGAGCAGTATGACTATTAAGCTATCATATGAACAAATTAAGGTTAAGGTAGAAGCAGATAAATCTTACGAGAACGCATTTTTCAAAAGTAGACCCCTAAAGGCTGCATTATGAAAACATATATCAGACATACACGAAGCAAATACCGTGGAGCAAGGGAATTCAGTAAGGAACCATTACCATATCAACATCATATGATGAGCCATAAGACTCCATAAGTGAAGGGACTGGAACACTCCACAGCATCACGCTGATATGCAGAGGAAAAGAAGGAACACCGAAAATAAATTACAGTCGGACTGCATAAACATTAGCACTATGTTTATAACCACAAAAGCACAGTCGATGGCCTCACGTTGCATCTGTAGAGACAGTCAGACCCTTTACAGCACCTTTATGACCAGGAAACTGGCAAACTGTCCGGCTGTAGTCGTACAACATGTAAGATTTCAGCTGAAGTCAGTTTAACAAATGCCTCTAAGCTAGCATGAGGCTAAAATGTATTCTTTTGTACAAGATCCAAATCCACATATATGTAAGGTAAGGTCGACACAGTGTTATCAAGGCGGATGGCGGGTGCGGGTCATGGCACAAAAACCCGCCATATATTCATGGCGTGGCGAACATGGCGGATAGCCTAAAACCGCTAAGCCATGGCGCATGTAAAGTTGCAGCGAAAATGCTTATATTCTACAGCTGAAAGCTGGAAAACACCATATGTAAAAGAAACATAGCTTAAAAGTTCCTCGTTACCAACCTGGTCGCCAAATCTCAAAGTCGAATATCTGCAAAACAAACCAAATAAAAATATCAAACTGGATTCAATGCAGTGGGAAAAAGAGCTCCAAATGCTACAGAGCATGACATGCGAGAAAACTGTTCCAGTCGAAAAAACCAAATAAAAACAAAATGCAAATAGGATCCCGACAGCAAAAACATAATAATCAGTGAATATTGCTGGTAATATCAAATATACGACTTAAAGAGTAAACAAGAAAACATGAATAACAATAAAATATAGGTGAAAATAAACCAGCAATTGATCACGTCTTACCTGCAAGAGAAGTGCTCTAGCAGGAGAAGATAACCGTAGATCATATATTGTAATGCTTCTGTCACTGAAATTGCAGAAAAACGAAAAACACGTAATATCAAAGTTAGATGACCTAGTCTTAACAAGTGTATGAAAACTCAGCCAGAAAAGCCACACAAAATAATAATAATTATAATAACGGAAACAGCGGTGCACTCACCTTATGCAGTTAATAAACAAATATATGGACCTGTACTATTTTCCATCTTAACTTGAACATATCAACTCAAGCTTGTAATGAATTCAGACCTGCCTGATGTTGCCAATATATTTGGTTCTCCAGGATTGAACCGCACAGATACAAATGTAGTCGTACAGCCTTCAAAACTGTTAACTGGCTGAGATCTGATTCAAAAACAAAGTGTTATAAAGTTGCGGATATGCCAACGAAACAAAGAACACTAAAAAAGACACGTGTTATGGTTCCAAATATCGACTTGAGGTCCAGCAGTAGCAAAAAGATCACCATCCCATTGATGGTCAACAGCCCTGTGAGAAAAATAAAGGGAACAACAGAAAGAGCAGTATGACTATTAAGCTATCACATGAACAAATTAAAATTAAGGTAGAAGCAGATAAATCTTACGAGAACGCATTTTTCCAAAAGTAGACCCCTAAAGGCTGCATTATGAAAACATATATCAGACATACACGAAGCAAATACCGTGGAGCAAGGAATTCAGTAAGGAACCATTACCTTATCAACATCATATGATGAGCCATAAGACTCCATAAGTGAAGGGACTGGAACACTCCACAGCATCACGCTGATATGCAGAGGAAAAGAAGGAACACCGAAAATAAATTAACAGTCGGACTGCATAAACATTAGCACTATGTTTATAACCACAAAAGCACAGTCGATGGCCTCACGTTGCATCTGTAGAGACAGTCAGACCCTTTACAGCACCTTTATGACCAGGAAACTGGCAAACTGTCCGGCTGTAGTCGTACAACATGTAAGATTTCAGCTGAAGTCAGTTTAACAAATGCCTCAAAGCTAGCATAAGGCTAAAATGTATTCTTTTGTACAAGATCCAAATCCACATATATGTAAGGTAAGGTCGACACAGTGTTATCAAGGCGTATGGCGGGTGCGGGTCATGGCGGAAAACCAAAAACCCGCCATATATTCATGGCGTGGCGAATATGGCGGATAGCCTAAAAACCGCTACGCCATGGCGCATGTGAAGTTGCAGCGAAAATGCTTATATTCTACAGCTGAAGCAGGAAACACCATATGTAAAAGAAACATAGCTTAAAAGTTCCTTGTTACCAACCTGGTCGCCAAATCCCAAAGTCGAGTATCTGCAAAACAAAACCAAATAAAAATATCAAACTGGATTCATGCAGTGGGAAAAAGAGCTCCAAATGCTACAGAGCATGACATGCGAGAAAACTGTTCCAGTCGAAAAAACCAAATAAAAACAAAATGCAAATAGGATCCCGACAGCAAAAACATAATAATCAGTGAATATTGCTGGGTAATATCAAATATACGACTTAAAGAGTAAACAAGAAAACATGAATAACAATAAAATATAGGTTGAAAATAAACCAGCAATTGATCACGTCTTACCTGCAAGAGAAGTGCTCTAGCAGGAGAAGATAACCGTATATCATATATTGTAATGCTTCTGTCACTGAAATTGCAGAAAAACGAAAACACGTAATATCAAAGTTAGATGACCTAGTCTTAACAAGTGTATGAAAACTCAGCCAGAAAAGCCACACAAAATAATAATAATTATAATAACGGAAACAGCGGTGCACTCACCTTATGCAGTTAATAAACAAATATATGGACCTGTACTATTTTCCATCTTAACTTGAACATATCAACTCAAGCTTGTAATGAATTCAGACCTGCCTGATGTTGCCAATATATTTGGTTCTCCAGGATTGAACCGCACAGATACAAATGTAGTCGTACAGCCTTCAAACTGTTACTGGCTGAGATCTGATTCAAAAACAAAGTGTTATAAAGTTGCGGATATGCCAACGAAACAAAGAACACTAAAAAAGACACGTGTTATGGTTCCAAATATCGACTTGAGGTCCAGCAGTAGCAAAAAGATCACCATCCCATTGATGGTCAACAGCCCTGTGAGAAAAATAAAGGGAACAACAGAAAGAGCAGTATGACTATTAAGCTATCACATGAACAAATTAAAATTAAGGTAGAAGCAGATAAATCTTACGAGAACGCATTTTTCCAAAAGTAGACCCCTAAAGGCTGCATTATGAAAACATATATCAGACATACACGAAGCAAATACCGTGGAGCAAGGATTCAGTAAGGAACCATTACCTTATCAACATCATATGATGAGCCATAAGACTCCATAAGTGAAGGGACTGGAACACTCCACAGCATCACGCTGATATGCAGAGGAAAAGAAGGAACCCGAAATAAATTAACAGTCGGACTGCATAAACATTAGCACTATGTTTATAACCACAAAAGCACAGTCGATGGCCTCACGTTGCATCTGTAGAGACAGTCAGACCCTTTACAGCACCTTTATGACCAGGAAACTGGCAAACTGTCCGGCTGTAGTCGTACAACATGTAAGATTTCAGCTGAAGTCAGTTTAACAAATGCCTCTAAGCTAGCATAAGGCTAAAATGTATTCTTTTGTACAAGATCCAAATCCCATATATGTAAGGTAAGGTCGACACAGTGTTATCAAGGCGTATGGCGGGTGCGGGTCATGGCGGAAAACCAAAACCCGCCATATATTCATGGCGTGGCGAATATGGCGGATAGCCTAAAAACCGCTACGCCATGGCGCATGTGAAGTTGCAGCGAAAATGCTTATATTCTACAGCTGAAAGCAGGAAACACCATATGTAAAAGAAACATAGCTTAAAAGTTCCTTGTTACCAACCTGGTCGCCAAATCCCAAAGTCGAGTATCTGCAAAACAAACCAAATAAAAATATCAAACTGGATTCAATGCAGTGGGAAAAAGAGCTCCAAATGCTACAGAGCATGACATGCGAGAAAACTGTTCCAGTCGAAAAAACCAAATAAAAACAAAATGCAAATAGGATCCCGACAGCAAAAACATAATAATCAGTGAATATTGCTGGGTAATATCAAATATACGACTTAAAGAGTAAACAAGAAAACATGAATAACAATAAAATATAGGTGAAAATAAACCAGCAATTGATCACGTCTTACCTGCAAAAAGAAGTGCTCTAGCAGGAGAAGATAACCGTAGATCATATATTGTAATGCTTCTGTCACTGTAATTGCAGAAAAACGAAAAACACGTAACATCAAAGTTAGATGACCTAGTCTTAACAAGTGTATGAAAACTCAGCCAGAAAAGCCACACAAAATAATAATAATTATAATAACGGAAACAACGGTATGAAAACATGCACTCACCTTATGCAGTTAATAAACAAATATATGGACCTGTACTATTTTCCTTCTTAACTTGAACATATCAACTCAAGCTTGTAATGAATTCAGACCTGCCTGATGTTGCCAATATATTTGGTTCCCCAGGATTGAACCGCACAGATAAAAATGTAGTCGTACCGCCTTCAAAACTGTAAACTGGCTGAGATCTGATTCAAAAACAAAGTGTTATAAAGTTGTGGATATGCGAACGAAACAAAGAACACTAAAAAAGACACCTGCTATGGTTCCAAATATCGACTTGAGCTCCAGCAGTAGCAAAAAGATCATCCCATTGATGGTCAACAGCCCTGTGAGAAAAATAAAGGGAACAACAGAAAGAGCAGTATGACAATTAAGCTATCACATGAACAAATTAAGGTTAAGGTAGAAGCCGATAAATCTTACGAGAACGCATTTTTCCAAAAGTAGACCCCTAAAGGCTGCATTATGAAAACATATATCAGACATGCACGAAGCAAATACCATGGAGCAAGGGAATTCAGTAAGGAACCATTACCTTATCAATAACATATGATGAGCCATAAGACTCCATAAGTGAAGGGACTGGAACAGTCCACAGCATCACGCTGATATGCAGAGGAAAAGAAGGAACACCGAAAATAAATTAACAGTCGGACTGCATAAACATTAGCACTATGTTTATAACCACAAAAGCACAGTCGATGGCCTCACGTTGCATCTGTAGAGACAGTCAGACCCTTTACAGCACCTTTATGACCAGGAAACTGGCAAACAGTCCGGCTGTAGTCGTACAACATGTAAGATTTCAGCTGAAGTCAGTTTAACAAATGCCTCTAAGGTAGCATGAGGCTAAAATGTATTCTTTTCTACAAGATCCAAATCCACATATATGTAAGGTAAGGTCGACACAGTGTTATCAAGGCGTATGGCGGGTGCGGGTCATGGCGGAAAACCAAAAACCCGCCATATATTCATGGCGTGGCGAATATGGCGGATAGCCTAAAAACCGCTACGCCATGGCGCATGTAAAGTTGCAGCGAAAATGCTTATATTCTACAGCTGAAAGCAGGAAACACCATATGCAAAAGAAACATAGCTTAAAAGTTCCTCGTTACCAACCTGGTCGCCAAATCCCAAAGTCGAATATCTGCAAAACAAAACCAAATAAAAATATCAAACTGGATTCAATGCAGTGGGAAAAAGAGCTCCAAATGCTACAGAGCATGACATGCGAGAAAACTGTTCCAGTCGAAAAAACCAAATAAAAACAAAATGCAAATAGGATCCCGACAGCAAAAAACATAATAATCAGTGAATATTGCTGGGTAATATCAAATATACGACTTAAAGAGTAAACAAGAAAACATGAATAACAATAAAATATAGGTGAAAATAAACCAGCAATTGATCACGTCTTACCTGCAAAAGAAGTGCTCTAGCAGGAGAAGATAACCGTAGATCATATATTGTAATGCTTCTGTCACTGAAATTGCAGAAAAACGAAAAACACGTAACATCAAAGTTAGATGACCTAGTCTTAACAAGTGTATGAAAAACTCAGCCAGAAAAGCCACACAAAATAATAATAATAATTATAATAACGGAAACAATGGTATGAAAACATGCACTCAGCTTATGCAGTTAATACTTAATAAACAAATATATGGACCTGTACTATTTTCCATCTTAACTTGAACATATCAACTCAAGCTTGTAATGAATTCAGACCTGCCTGATGTTGCCAATATATTTGGTTCTCCAGGATTGAACCGCACAGATACAAATGTAGTCATACCGCCTTCAAAACTGTTAACTGGCTGAGATCTGATTCAAAACAAAGTGTTATAAAGTTGTGGATATGCGAACGAAACAAAGAACACTAAAAAAGACACCTGCTATGGTTCCAAATATCGACTTGAGCTCCAGCAGTAGCAAAAAGATCATCCCATTGATGGTCAACAGCCCTGTGAGAAAAATAAAGGGAACAACAGAAAGAGCAGTATGACAATTAAGCTATCACATGAACAAATTAAGGTTAAGGTAGAAGCAGATAAATCTTACGAGAACGCATTTTTCCAAAAGTAGACCCCTAAAGGCTGCATTATGAGAACATATATCAGACATGCACGAAGCAAATACCGTGGAGCAAGGGAATTCAGTAAGGAACCATTACCTTATCAACAACATATGATGAGCCATAAGACTCCATAAGTGAAGGGACTGGAACAGTCCACAGCATCACGCTGATATGCAGAGGAAAAGAAGGAACACCGAAAATAAATTAACAGTCGGACTGCATAAACATTAGCACTATGTTTATAACCACAAAAGCACAGTCGATGGCCTCACGTTGCATCTGTAGAGACAGTCAGACCCTTTACAGCACCTTTATGACCAGGAAACTGGCAAACAGTCCGGCTGTAGTCGTACAACATGTAAGATTTCAGCTGAAGTCAGTTTAACAAATGCCTCTAAGGTAGCATGAGGCTAAAATGTATTCTTTTCTACAAGATCCAAATCCACATATATGTAAGGTAAGGTCGACACAGTGTTATCAAGGCGTATGGCGGGTGCGGGTCATGGCGGAAAACCAAAAACCCGCCATATATTCATGGCGTGGCGAATATGGCGGATAGCCTAAAAAACCGCTACGCCATGGCGCATGTAAAGTTGCAGCGAAAATGCTTATATTCTACAGCTGAAAGCGGAAACACCATATGTAAAAGAAACATAGCTTAAAAGTTCCTCGTTACCAACCTGGTCGCCAAATCCCAAAGTCGAATATCTGCAAAACAAAACCAAATAAAAATATCAAACTGGATTCAATGCAGTGGGAAAAAGAGCTCCAAATGCTACAGAGCATGACATGCGAGAAAACTGTTCCAGTCGAAAAAACCAAATAAAAACAAAATGCAAATAGGATCCCGACACAAAAACATAATAATCAGTGAATATTGCTGGGTAATATCAAATATATGACTTAAAGAGTAAACAAGAAAACATGAATAACAATAAAATATAGGTGAAAATAAACCAGCAATTGATCACGTCTTACCTGCAAAAGAAGTGCTCTAGCAGGAGAAGATAACCGTAGATCATATATTGTAATGCTTCTGTCACTGAAATTGCAGAAAAACGAAAACACGTAACATCAAAGTTAGATGACCTAGTCTTAACAAGTGTATGAAAACTCAGCCAGAAAAGCCACACAAAATAATAATAATAATTATAATAACGGAAACAATGGTATGAAAACATGCACTCAGCTTATGCAGTTAATACTTAATAAACAAATATATGGACCTGTACTATTTTCCATCTTAACTTGAACATATCAACTCAAGCTTGTAATGAATTCAGACCTGCCTGATGTTGCCAATATATTTGGTTCTCCAGGATTGAACCGCACAGATACAAATGTAGTCGTACCGCCTTCAAAACTGTTAACTGGCTGAGATCTGATTCAAAAACAAAGTGTTATAAAGTTGTGGATATGCGAACGAAACAAAGAACACTAAAAAAGACACCTGCTATGGTTCCAAATATCGACTTGAGCTCCAGCAGTAGCAAGAAGATCATCCCATTGATGGTCAACAGCCCTGTGAGAAAAATAAAGGGAACAACAGAAAGAGCAGTATGACAATTAAGCTATCACATGAACAAATTAAGGTTAAGGTAGAAGCCGATAAATCTTACGAGAACGCATTTTTCCAAAAGTAGACCCCTAAAGGCTGCATTATGAGAACATATATCAGACATGCACGAAGCAAATACCGTGGAGCAAGGGAATTCAGTAAGGAACCATTACCTTATCAACAACATATGATGAGCCATAAGACTCCATAAGTGAAGGGACTGGAACAGTCCACAGCATCACGCTGATATGCAGAGGAAAAGAAGGAACACGAAAATAAATTAACAGTCGGACTGCATAAACATTAGCACTATGTTTATAACCACAAAAGCACAGTCGATGGCCTCACGTTGCATCTGTAGAGACAGTCAGACCCTTTACAGCACCTTTATGACCAGGAAACTGGCAAACAGTCCGGCTGTAGTCGTACAACATGTAAGATTTCAGCTGAAGTCAGTTTAACAAATGCCTCTAAGGTAGCATGAGGCTAAAATGTATTCTTTTTCTACAAGATCCAAATCCACATATATGTAAGGTAAGGTCGACACAGTGTTATCAAGGCGTATGGCGGGTGCGGGTCATGGCGGAAAACCAAAAACCCCATATATTCATGGCGTGGCGAATATGGCGGATAGCCTAAAAACCGCTACGCCATGGCGCATGTAAAGTTGCAGCGAAAATGCTTATATTCTACAGCTGAAAGCAGGAAACACCATATGTAAAAGAAACATAGCTTAAAAGTTCCTCGTTACCAACCTGGTCGCCAAATCCCAAAGTCGAATATCTGCAAAACAAAACCAAATAAAAATATCAAACTGGATTCAATGCAGTGGGAAAAAGAGCTCCAAATGCTACAGAGCATGACATGCGAGAAAACTGTTCCAGTCGAAAAAACCAAATAAAAACAAAATGCAAATAGGATCCCGACACAAAACATAATAATCAGTGAATATTGCTGGGTAATATCAAATATACGACTTAAAGAGTAAACAAGAAAACATGAATAACAATAAAATATAGGTGAAAATAAACCAGCAATTGATCACGTCTTACCTGCAAAAGAAGTGCTCTAGCAGGAGAAGATAACCGTAGATCATATATTGTAATGCTTCTGTCACTGAAATTGCAGAAAAAACGAAAAAACACGTAACATCAAAGTTAGATGACCTAGTCTTAACAAGTGTATGAAAACTCAGCCAGAAAAGCCACACAAAATAATAATAATAATTATAATAACGGAAACAATGGTATGAAAACATGCACTCACCTTATGCAGTTAATAAACAAATATATGGACCTGTACTATTTTCCATCTTAACATGAACATATCAACTCAAGCATGTAATGAATTCAGACCTGCCTGATATTGCCAATATATTTGGTTCTCCAGGATTGAACCGCACAGATACAAATGTAGTCGTACCGCCTTCAAAACTGTTAACTGGCTGAGATCTGATTCAAAAACAAAGTGTTATAAAGTTGTGGATATGCGAACCAAACAAAGAACACTAAAAAAGACACCTGCTATGGTTCCAAATATCGACTTGAGCTCCAGCAGTAGCAAAAAGATCACCATCCCATTGATGGTCAACAGCCCTGTGAGAACAGAAGGAGCAGTATGACTATTAAGCTATCACATGAACAAATTAAGTTAAGGTAGAAGCAGATAAGTCTTACGAGAACGCATTTTTCCAAATGTAGACCCCTAAAGGCTGCATTATGAAAACATATATCAGACATACACGAAGCAAATACCGTGGAGCAAGGGAATTCAGTAAGGAACCATTACCTTATCAACAACATATGATGAGCCATAAGACTCCATAAGTGAAGGGCTGGAACACTCCACAGCATCACGCTGATATGCAGAGGAAAAGAAGGAACACCGAAAATAAATAAACAGTCGGACTGCATAAACATTAGCACTATGTTTATAACCACAAAAGCACAGTCGATGGCCTCACGTTGCATCTGTAGAGACAGTCAGACCCTTTACAGCACCTTTATGACCAGGAAACTGGCAAACTGTCCGGCTGTAGTCGTACAACATGTAAGATTTCAGCTGAAGTCAGTTTAACAAATGCCTCTAAGCTAGCATGAGGCTAAAATGTATTCTTTTCTACAAGATCCAAATCCACATGGATGTAAGGTAAGGTCGACACAGTGTTATCAAGGCGTATGGCGGGTGCGGGTCATGGCGGAAAACCAAAAACCCGCCATATATTCATGGCGTGGCGAATATGGCGGATAGCCACGCCATTAACAAAAAAATATGATGATTGCCCTTCACAAACCACTATCTGCACCATCACACAACTTCAATTGAGCAAGCAAAAATCAGTTAATTTGGATTCCAGCATAACTGAAAGAACGCTATTTTTCGCAATTTCCCTTCATAAACATAGGCTGAAGTTGTTGTTGAACTCCTAACCTAACCCTTCATTTACTGAAACACCAAATGCGATTAATCGGAAACCACAGAAACTGTAGTATCCCTCGCACATTTCACATCATCATCTTCTCTTCTCTTCTCTTCTCTTCTCTCATAATTATTCAACAAAAGCATTTAGCGAGAGAAACGTCAACTCTATCGTGAAACCCATCCCAAACTACAAGTAGAACAGTCGCGTGAAACTCCAATTGAAATCAAACAGAAGAGATATCAGAGGAAAAAGGAACCCATCGCCATACCTTGGTGTTCATGCGAGGAATGTGAGGAGCCGTTCTAAGAATCAACATGTTGAGGAGCTGAGATGGTTCCCTTTTCTTGCAGCAGGTTTTGCTCGCTTTATCTTTCTACGATTTCAATTACTGATTTCGAATGTGCAAAGTCTTTTTTTTTCCATCGATAACTTGCTATTAGTGAAATAAAGGTACACCTGCTAAACAGCACACATGGCCGTTTCATCGTCGCATTGCGTCAAATAGAACAAGTCCTCAAAAACAGAGGAAAGAAAACCCCACAAGGGACACAACACTTCCACATGGAGAGACAAAGGTCCACGAGGGACAAAAAAACCGACAGAAAGAACCTTATAATCTACGACCCAAATCTAAAGAACCTGTAACAGAAAAAGCAATTATGCTAAATATACGACACTCCTGTTAACATCTTTAAATAATGTTCAGGCCTGTTAACATCTTTAAATTCCTGTTAACATCTTCTTTCCTCCCTCTCTCTCTCTCCTTGCTGTTGAATCAAGGGTTAATTACATGTCAGTCCTTTTAACATCTTTAAATAATGTTCAGGCCCCAATAAACTTTAGATAGTGCAATGTCGTTTGATATTAATGTATTTGGACTTGGTGGGTATAAGATATTTGTGTATGGCTATACAAGGACTTTGTTGATATAAAAATTTTTATGTTTGATATGTGTGTATTAATTATGTGGGTAATGAGATATGATAGTGTTTGATATGTGTGTTTGACTTGGGTGAAGGATTTGATAAATTTACTTAAATGACTTTTTTGCCCGCGAATAAAATAAAGCTTTGTGGTTGTCGTTCTTATACCGTCTGCAATAATTTCATCAGCAACACGACAAAGAAAGCTAGCCACAAAGACGAACAAACCCTAATCATTTTCTCCATCAATCTTTGATCCAATTAAAATAAGGAAACGATGAGAAAACCTTTGTTAAGCAATTCTGATGAGGATTATTGACGAAACTCTTTTGTGCAGATTTTCTTAAAACAGAGGTGGTTTCAATCATGTTGTAAAACTCGGGCTAGGCGGCGCCTAGGCGCTAGGCGGCCCTGTCCGAGGCGCTTTTTGGCTAGGCGACTGATTAATCGGTGGAACCGTTATCGTCCGCCTAGGCGGCTAGGCAGCCGACTAGGCGGTCTAAGTTTTTTTTTTGTATTTTTTTTAAAAATTATTAAAAACAATTTTTTTTGCAAAATTTCTTTTATAAATACAAAAAAAATTATTAGAATTGACATTATTTATTTAAATAGATAAATTTGATATAGCTTTAGTTTGGTATATTAGCATATAAATAAAATTTATAAAAAAATCGGTATACCGACTAATTTCCGCCTAGAAACCGCCAAGGCCCCGCCTAGCCCGCCTAGGCGCTAGGCCCCCTCGGGCGCCCGACTAGCGCCTAGCGAATTTACAACATTGTTCAATTGGAAAAAAAGAGCCCATCCAATCTATAACTAGACATTTACATAATTCCAAGAACGGATCATTTCCATTTATGATAATATCGCAACCAAAATTTCTTTCAACTGATAATCTGAAACTACAGACTACACAGTAATGAGAAAATTCAATTACTAGCAACAATTCGACTTCATCCAACATCTTGGCAAAAAAACCCATCAAAAATTGAATTCTAACTACGCAAGGAAGGAATAAGATTAAATCAATTTAAGAAGATACCAGTTGCACTACCCAATTCTTCGCACTACCCAACAATGAAATGCCTAATTCGAAAATACCAGCGCTTGGGAGACGTTTCTTGATGAGCAGCTAGCAACGAGCTTCCTGTTGGTAGAGAGGGGCGCTTTGTTTCCTTTCAATTTTAGCAAGTGATTGTGGAGAGAATAGAGCAGGATGGAGATGGAGACGCAATTGGGCAATAGATACAGTTAATGAGGGGTAACATTGGTATTAAGATAATGTGTATTGTGATTCCCACCTCCATGCTGGGTATGTGGGTACACGACTTATAAATGAATTGCTTGTAATAGAAGGGTATAAGGACACAAGGCTTGTATAATTGTACAAGTATAACAAACACATGTAATTTTATCATACCCACGTCATAACCATTTATTACCCACTCTTACATGCGAACCAAACGAGCCGCTAAGGACCTACTTTTCAAAGCTCTGAGAAAGGAATACCCAAAACTATGCGATATGACATATTTACCCCATAACAGATGCAATTTACAAACCTCTGTCATCGTGTTCTCCAGAGCGAGCTAATCTTGAAGCTCTATTTCCGAATCTGGAAGCTCACATTCCTCCAAGAATCTTGACCTTAGGGAACCGACGACAATCGATCTCAAATTTTCATGGGTCGTAGTAACTAAGAATAATTATTAAAGATTGTAGAAGAATAATGCTTCAACCACAATATAATAATCTCTTGAATAACGACGAAATTTCAATTTTAATGGTCGAATGATGTAAGTGACACAATTTCATCACGGAATAACTGATGTGAGTTATCGATGTTAATCATGGAAAATGAAGCATTTTGACAGAGCCAATATTGTATTGCTATTTTACACGATTCCTGGGTAACACAATCTTCAACGATTATGACACTTCTCCTTTAACAAATAACGAAGATACAGATAAAATACCTTATCGTCCATTAAAATAACGATGTTATAAATTGTTAATAACACAACCTGTACAGAAGCAAGGGATAGTGAGAACAATCGCATAAAAAATGCTATTGTTAATACCAACCGTGAGTAAATAGCATAAAACCTGTGAGTAAAATCATTGAATACCAACCGTGAGTAAATCACATAAAAACCGTAAATCGTATAAATACCAAGTCTTTCGTTAGAAATACCGATTCCCTAATTTTTAATAACATATGAATCACCATTTATAACGATCAATGTACGTGTAATACCACTTATTCATCAGAAACAATGATCTATATAAAGTTAATAATGTTACACAATACGCTAGAAACTGCATAAATCTCGGTGTCAGTGGCCCAATCGAGTAAAATCACAATGTTATATGTTGAACCGTGGTGTGAATAAACTAAATTTCACCGTGCACATTAGCAGTAAACAATTATATTACTGAATTAATTTGATAAAAAAAATAAAATTACACAAATTAGGTTTCGTGATGATTGAAACGTTTCAAGGAATTAGCAAAACGTTTTTTCTTATTAATACCAAATTACGAAATTAAAATGCAACTTTTATGTATAAAATTTGTATTCGTATAAGTATATATGATCTGATGACCTAAAATCATAAAATAAGATGAATGGGACATGTTACATGGGTGTTGATGATAGTTGTCGAATGTTAAGTCTATTGTTCGTGCAAATATGTATGAATTATCCACACACGTTATAAAATCCCCACAAGCATGCTTAGATAACTGCGTTTTTTATGTGTAAGATTTGTATTCATACAAGTATATGATCACATGACTTAAAATCACCAAAACGTGATGATAGTTGTCGAATGTGGATGTTGATGATAGTTGTCGAATGTGGATATTGATGATAGTTGTCGAATGTGTGGACAAATATGTATGGATTCATACCAAGAATAGACTATTACTTGTTATATAATATTAACATTATTAAGTCACTATGCGAAGCAAAACTCATCATTAAGAGTAAAAAGTTCAAATTTATGAGTGAGATTTTCAACTATACACCTTAAAAATTCATATTAAGTACATGAATAACGCAAAGTAAGGGAGTTTCACACAAGCAATATTCTACAAAATTCGTGAGAGGCCGCCCAAAATTCGCAAGGCCCGCCAACACAATTTCACACTGCAACACAGATATTTTGGAGCAATGCCATCGGTAAGCACACGATTGCAGACATACTTACTTCCAAAACATACTTCAACCCTCTTTAATGGCACCAAATTGAAGGACCCCACAAATTTGACCCCACAAAACTCTTTCCACAAAATTCGATGATGACCCAACTATAGAACACGAAAACGATAAGATTCTTGCACTTTGTCAACTTGGCAGCGAATTTTTTCTCTTCGAAGTAGAGATTGACTTTATTAGAGCTGATGCTACAAATTACACAGCGATTTGCAAGTGCAGACAGTAACTTCATCTCCCTCAAGTACAAGTCACCTCTTAGTAACACAAAACATCACTGCTTATGGGTAATGATGTCAAGTTCATGGTGAGCTGGACCGTGAGTTGAAAATGAAGGTCATTGATATGGTTGTATCGGACAAAACAGACACAAAAGCTGCCAGGCCATCACAAGTTGAAGACTTAACTTATCGATGCTTACCTACTGCAAACTCAATCGACTGTTGGATTCATGGAATTGAAGGTGGAGGTCAAGTATTTGAGGGTGCTACAGACTTTCGTAGCAAGCTTGAAAGGTACGCAATGGCAAGAAGGAAGTCATTCAAGTACATTAAAAATGACCCTCAGAAGATCATCACAGTTTGCAATGTGGAAGGGTGTAACTGGAGGATATATGCAGCTCGAAGGAAAAATGATGGTGTATCCAACATTAGAAGTTGCACCCTCGACCACACATGTGGGGAATCCAGTTTGCTAACGCGGGACCACCCAAAAGCAGATGCTAGATTGATTGCCGAGTTGCTTCAGCCTAAGCTGGGTATCGAGCCTCTTTACAAGCCACATACTATGAAGAATGACATGCTGCGGGATTATGGAGTAATTCGCTACCACAGAGCATGGCCAGGGAAAGAAATGACCCTAAAGAATATTCATGGGATTCAAAGAGGTTCTTATGATAGATTGAGGTAGTATTGCCATGCTGTAAAGAGTACAAATCCAGGTTCTGTTGCAGACTGTGAACTTCAGGCCGATACACACAAATTTAAGAGAATGTTTCTGAGTTTCCATGCTTGTCTAGTTGGCTTTATAACGGGTTGTAAACCATTACTCTTCCTTGATGGAACACATATCAAGAACAAGTGAAGGCTGTTTGCTTAGTGCTGTGGCGAAAGATGGAAATGATGGTTGTTTACTGTTGCTTTCGTAGGTTAGAGTTTCACAAAATATACTTACTTTCGCAATCTTACATCATACCAACTTTATTCTTTTTCATAGTGGTTGACGCGGAGAGTGACCTTAATTGGGAGTGGTTTCTATTGAAGCTGAGGCACCTTTTATGCTATCATGGAAGAGATAACTTCATAGAATATACTCTTTTCCGGACAGGCATGCTGGCTTGGTTAATGGCGTTCCCTTGGTATTTCCAGGGGCTCACCATGCATATTGTTTAAGACATGTGGTGGACAATTTCAAGACACATGTTATGCAGTCTATCGAATAGTTTGTTATTTTGTTATTTTCTTAGTGGATTTGGTATTGGACTTTCATTTCTTATCGAGTCTCATTATTCAGGTACTGCGAAAATACCCATTTAGGAATAAGAAGCACGACAATGAAGTTGAAGAACGAAGCATGCTCTCCTTACGTGGATGATTTCAGAAAATTTGTTACAGAATTTGAAGAAACATTCCCAGTGCATAAACCGTTCATTCGAGAGACGAATCCAAACTGTTGGGTTTTTTTCATTGTTTCGTGGCAACAGATGGGGAATTCTCGACAACAACATTGCTGAAAGCTGGAATAGTTGGATTCGTATGGCTCGAGCACTACCAATTGTAGCGTTGGTCGATGAAATAAGACGAAAATTAATGGTAATGATGAATGATAAAAGAGCTGAAGTGCATGGAAACATTGGAGCTTGTGTAGCAAGCCCGAGAGGAAACTGAAGTCAACATAGATGAATCTCGTATATTGCAGGTTGATACTTCTTCTGGGTGGCAGTTTGAGGTCTCAGAACACGGGAAAAAATTTGCCGTCGACTTAAACAACAAGACATGCTCTTGTAGACACTTCGAGTTAGAGAGGATTCCATGTAAGCATGCATGCTCGTGCATTCTCTCGTTGCAACTACTTGCAGCTTTCTCCATACGACTTCTGTGACGCCTATTACAGTCTAGCAAAATACAAAGAGGCCTACATGTCTTCTATAAGTCCAATCTATTCTGATTTTGCAAGTGGCGATTCTATACCCGAAGATGTTATCGAACCAGACGTTCAAAGACCCCAGGCCGTCCACGATAAAAATGAATCCTTTCACAAATTCGAGATGTCCGTCCACTGAAGTGCGGAATATGTACGAAGAACGGGCACAACCGTCGGACACGTAAAGAACCAATCTAATGTTTGCTGCAATTTTTTTGGTCTTTTTGTCGTCTACATTTTGCACAGCTAAGATTTTGTCTATGAGAAGTTCTTTTGTACCTTTTGTAATGGGATAGTACGAATATTTGGTATTCAATTAAATTTCAATGCTTAACAGTCGAGTAACACGTCTTTCAAAAAGCGTACCATTTCATTCAACAAATAAAACACATTTGTTAGTGAAAATAACATTTCCTTAAACAATATAACATCATTTCGTGAATATAACCTTTCCTTCAAAAAATATAACATATCTGATCGTGAAGATACACCTTTCCTTCTCGTAAAGATAACCTTTCCATCGCTGGTCACTTGACGAATTTGCCATTGTTTGATCAATGTTCATGACCATATAAGTTCGAAATTATAATTTGATCAGTGTTGATACGTTACGAGCATTAGCGATGCTAATCGCGAGAAACAATGGTATATTTTCCCTAATTGTGTAAAAAAGAAAGAGTATAGAATAAATAATCAATGTCTTACAGTTAATGACAATGACAGACACATAAATAACACGACTCTGAATGTTAATAACGCTTTTTGTGTCGGAAATAACACATTATGTTTACAAGCAATGGATCAAGAGGAATAGAATGAAAATCACAAACGACACTGAAAAATAGATAAAAACTGCATAAATCTCGGCGTTATTCACTCAATAAGGTAAAGTAGACCTCGATTTCTCATGGGTACTTCGAATTTATACTGATTACTAGCAAGAAACGGATATTATATTTTCCTTAATTGTGTAAGAAAGAAATACTTATAACATAAAATAAAATAACAAATGTTTCATGGTTAATATATATAGTTGAATTAGAAGTAACATGACGCTGAAGGTTAATAACGCTTTGTGTGTCGTCAATAACACATCTGTATACAAGCAATGGATCGGGAAGAATATAACGAAAATCACAAACGACACGAAAAAACAATTGAAAACTGCATAAATCTCGCAGTTATTGACTCAATATGGTAAATCAAGCCTCGATTTCTCATGGGTACTTCGAATTTATACCGATTACTTGCAAGAAACGGATATTATATTTTCCCTAAATTGTCTAAAAAGAAATACTTAACAAAGAATAAAATAGCAAATGTCTTATGGTTAATAACTAATGTTGACAAATAAGTCACACATCATTGAAACTTAATAACGCTTTATTGGTCGTCAATAACACTTGCTGTATAAGCAATGGATCAGGGAAATATAACGAAAATCACAAACGAGCTTAAAAAACAGATGAAAAGTGCATAAATCTCGGCGTAATTGACTCAATAAGGTAAAATAGACCTCGATTTCTCATGGGTACCTCGAATTTACACCGATTAATATAATTTATATCGAAATCTAGATTCGATTTACCATTATGTTCTCTAATTTGCACCCTAATTAGACAAGTAAATTCTACTGCTTGCTTCGTCAATATCATAATCAATCCAACATGACATGTCGAATCGGTTGGACGGGCAGTCGGGTTTTTTCGTGCTCGATTCAGTGTAAGAAAAATGAGTTCGATCATTAAATAAAAAATTCTGTTGATAACGTTTCGCAATAGCAAAGTAACACCATAGTGTTGAAAAATAACATATCGGTTGTCTAAAGTAACAAATATGCAGTAATTGTGTAACTCTTGATTGTTGCAACATCTTCTAAAAAGAGTTTGGACTTCGGATGGGAAGGGTGAAAGTTAGTCGGTATACTAACTCCTCATCTACAATCAGCCCTTCCCGTAGGTTATTTTCTCAACGAATAAGGAATTGTAGGAGTGAACTATTGATATAATTTTAAAAAGCAAACGACAAGTCGAAGTTAATAAAATAGTCAAAATACATATTTTGACTATTTCTAAGATTAAATAATTAAACACTAATTCATTAGTTTTAACAATTGGTCCTGGAGACTTTTTGGTTCATCATGCTATTGCTTTTGAATTGGCACTGGACTGACATCTGGAAACTTAGCAGACAAGAATGAAATTCAATTAGTCCCACACTTACCACAGGAACGCGAACGCCAATCGGACCCTCCAATAAGTCTATTGGAATTGGCTCTGTATCAATGGTAAAAGTACCGCTTTATTTTAAACCAAAAAAACACGTCGTGACTTTCGCTGGAAAAGAAAAGAGCAAAAGGTATTTTTGTCAAATGCTATTTTTGGGTTATTTACTCATATTTTACATAACGCAGGTCCTCTAAACTTATTCATTTTCTGACAGGGTCTGACGAGTAAATGAAAAGGTTAGGGGGGCCTGAATAAAATCATCCCTTGAATCAAAGGGCTGAATACAATTTTAGTCCTCATATGTTATTGCCCGTGTAATTGTCGAACCTATATTATTAGAAGTTACAATCTTAGTCATCCTATTTTACAGTCCTTCCAATTTTTGTCCTTACATTATTTTAGCTTACAATTTTTGTTCTCTAATTTTGACGTCCGTGTAATTTTCGTCCCTGTATTATTTGAGGTTACAAGTTTCGTCCTTATATGTTCTTATCAATAATTTTTTACTTAATTCAAATTTCCTTTTAAAACAAACGTTTCTATTAGCAAGCATAAATATAAAAAAAGTATAAGAAGACATAAAATGGATTTCGATAGCCTTCCCAAGCTCATGACCTCGAATTCTTCATATTGTTGCAATGATGTTATTTCTATTATTCACTATAAAAATCTGCAATCTTAGTAATTTTTGTTTCATATTATTTAGTCGACGATGAGTTAGAGTTCTACTAATGTGAGGGACAATAACCCACTAATTGTTTCTAGAGTCCATTTTACCTCTATTTTATGTTTTTCTTATATATATATATATTTTTTATTTATGTTTGCCATAGAAACGTTAGTCTTTAACGGAAATTAGGATTAAGGCAAAAATTGTTGATAATAAAGCATATAAAGACGAAAATTACACAGATAGTAAAATATGAGGATAAAAATTATAATATCAAAAACATAGGGACGAAAATTGCATGAATAATAAAATATGAGGACGGAAATTGTAACCTCAATTAATATAGAAATTGTAACATCAATTAATATACGGAAGAAAATTGCACGGACAGTAGTAGGTCCCAAAGTAAGAAATTTGAACAACTTTTAATAATATCAATTTTTTACAAATGAGGGATCTGAGTTGTAAATCTAATATCCTTAACGCACGCCACGGAAAAACCCTAAAAAGTGTAGCGCAGTTCTCCTTCCAAAAAAAAGAGCCCCTTCCATTCCCTTCCACTCCCCTCCCTCCTACCTTCCTCGTTCTCTCCACGGCCTCTCCCTCCCCCGGCCTCCGAGTTGGGGTAGCTTGACTCTTGTTTTTTTTTTGTTTTCTTTTTTTTTCCAGGTTTTTTGCCGCCCATTTCTGCCGCCGCCCCGCTCTCGCCCACCATCCATTGCACCTGCCTCCAGTCGCTCGTCGTACGCTGCTGGCCATCCTCCAGCCGCCAGCACTTGTCGCTCGCCTACCGTCGCTTCTTCCGCCTACACCGCCTTCCCCTCCTCCAACGTTGGGCTGGTCTCCGTCATCGCCCACCCCGCGCTCGCCGACCGTCCCCCGCCGACCCCCGCTGCCTTGAGTCTCCCCGTTGTGGGACCTCGTCTCTCCCGATCCTCGGGTTGGGAGCCTTTTTCTCCCTAGTGGGGTCATCAGTCCGATGAAGATAAAACTCAGACGTCGAAGATCAGGTTAAAGTGAAGAGCAACATAGATTTTGCCTAGTCCCTTTGTCTGTTATAGGTTCTTTAGTTCCTGGTTGTAGATTATGATGTTCTGTTTCTATCAATTTTTGTCCCTTGTGGACCCTTTTCTCCCCGTGTGGGATGTTTTTCCCTTGTGGGATTATTTGGTGCTCCTATGTAGCCTTTGTTTTTCCGGTTGACGATGTACCGGTGAGATTCCTTGAGCTATTTAGTGATCCTAATGCAAGCTAGCGTTTGGAAAAAAAGGGATGTGAGTTGTGACCCTAATTGTTGTTATGTGTTCAATCATTAATATTAGGTTTGTGGTCCGTTTGGTTTCCCCCATAAGTCCATATAGTACAAATAATTCCTTATTTAATGTTTGGTCATTGTTTTAAAAGGCGTTGTATGCGCGCGTCGAGGCACGCGATTGCGTTATTTTTCATCAAAACGCGTCGAACCGTGTTTTATTTAGAGTTTACTTTTTTTAATTGTTTTTATTTAGCGACGGCATTTCCGACGCCAAATCCGCCGAAAACAGTTGTTTAATTATTTTGCGACGGTAAATCCTCGCAAAACACAATAATTTTGTTGAAAGAAGACAAGTTTGCAGACGTGGGCTATTGCATAAATTTTTTTATTTTAATTTCTTTTTATTAAACTCCCACCGAATAATTAAAGCGTCATTATTTTTGGTAGGTTATATGATAAAAATACATAAGCATATCCAAATTTATTCCTTATTTCATGACGATCATAATGACATCATATATTTTTTATATCAATATAATTTTCGAAAATTATAAGAATCATTTTAATAAGATTATTTTAGTTGGACTGATAGTAAATCCAAACAGGAATGATTTTAGTTGATATGGGTCTCTATTTTATTATTTGGGATTATATAAACTTTCTAACATAATGTTCATATATATTTTAATTTTACATTTTAATCAAGTATTTGTACCTTATTTTTTATTTCATTGAACTTCTAGAAAAAAATATTGATTATTTAGTCTCATGACTACAATAATGAGATAAAAAAGTGACCATATTTATATTTGTTATATATTATATATAATTTATTGTATGATATCTAACTTATCCGAAATACTCACGCAATGCGCTACGCTATTCACGCTATGAGCTACCGACACTAAAACATGACATATTACGCTTTGCGTTTTTAAAACATTGGTTTGGTTTAGTATTTCCAGCCCGCAATTAGTATTTCAGCCCGATAGTAGAAGAAAGGCCCGTAATAAATAAACTGTTTTATCAGGCAAGATAAATTATATTGGGCTTGTAATAAAAAAATTATACTGGACTTTTATAACCCCGCTTATAACCGAACGCAGCCTTCTTTTTTTTTTCGGTCCCGAGGTATCCCCACACAGCCCGGCTATGGACTAACCGCCACACACTTCAGAGGTGGGACTAATCCCCGGGGTCACGTCCCAAACCCACCCAACAACGATAGCCATGGGCCTAGACCCATGTGGACTTCTCAAATTCATGTGAGAGGTGGGGTTCGAACCCCTGACCTCCTAGTCACATGACTTTGAGTGCCTCAGCTTGGCTACTAGAGCCAAGCCTCATTGGCTAACCGAACGCAGCCTTGAGTTCGAAGAATTAGCATCAATCACCGATGATGACCCTATTAATTAAATGTAGTAATAAAGCGGCCATCTTTTTTTTTCGGTCCCGAGGTATCCCCACACTGTCCGGCTAATGGGCTAACCGCCACACACTCCAGAGGTGGGACTAATCCCCGGAGTCAGATGAATACGTCCCAAACCCACCCAACAACGATAGTCATGGGACTAGGCCCATGGGGACTTCTCAAATTCATGTGAGAGGTGGGGTTCGAACCCCTGACCTTCTAGTCACATGACTTTGAGCGGCCATCAAAACAATAATAATTGACTTTGTACCAATGTTTTTAAAAGCGTTGGTTAGCGCGCAATAGCATTTTTTTAAGGAAAACGCTATAATGCGTACCATATTTCGCGTTTCTCCTCAAAAGCGCACGCTTTTGATGACGTGTCAAGCTATATACGCAACAAAACGCGCTAAATACGCTATATCCTAAAATACCCACGCTATTTAGGATATTATATACAATAACTTAAAAAAAAGGCCAATTTTATCAGCAAATCAGGCCCATTAATCAACAAAATAAGCCAATTTTTGAAATTAATCAGCCCAACTGGACATGTGCCCATGAAACTTTCCACCTAGGTGATGCCATTTATATAGAAAGCGATGCAAGCTCGTTACATAATGGGAATCGGTGTGGGACAACCGGACAATGCATTTGTGTTTTCATTAGAAACAAGAAAATGACAAGCTGACCGTTCTACCCAATTATGAGCTTTATTTTATGTAATTGTTTTCCATCTAATTTTATTTATTTTTTATCCATTTACCTCATATGTCAGCGATGCATTATGTGGGTGGACGTGGGTAAATAATACTACTAATAATTAATATACTTTAACTAAAATAATATATGTTGAACAATATATATACATACCAACTAATTATACTACTAAATATATTTAACGAAACTTATTGCTAATTTCTCCACTAACTTATCAAAACCGAACAACTATGTCGGGAATATATTACTGAACCCAAATTTTATATAAAGCTTACTGAATAATGTGCTTATGATTAATAATTTGTTATAAATATTTTCTTAACATAATAAGTGGCTTGTTCGAAATACTCACGCAACACGCTATGCTATTTACGCTACACGCTATCTGAACTGAAACGCGACGCATTGCGCTATGCGCATTTTAAAACACTGCTTTGTACTAATGACATATCGCGTTGTTTGCAAGTCAAGGGTCTCATTTACATCCTTTCGTCGTTTTTTTTTTCCAAACTCTTACCAACTTTAAATATTTTGGCAAACGAACTTAAGTCCCGTATATTTTCTAATACATGTTAAATTGGGATATGTTGAAAGTAGTGTTTAATCCTACATCTTCTCTAATCAGCTCCTATAATATCACGCATGCTTAGTTCATATTTGGTTTTTTCTATTATTACAAAACACAATACATGCCTCGTCATCAAAACGTTGCATACATATCTTATAATTTTGTCCCCTAATCAACACACACAGCCATCATAAGTCTCCCACGTTTAGGATAAATTAAAGGGCAAATCAATGATGGATTAGGATGACCATTGACCTCACATTAATCAATTTTATCTTAAATTATATGAAATCTATAGAATTCAGCGTCGATCTTATCTACTTTCCTATTTCATTATTCCTTATAATGATAGTTGACAAATGAAAACCATGCCCCTTTCTTTCTTTATTAATACTTCTCCCCCTTTTAAAAATTCAAATTCCATTTTCAACCTAAAGCCACCACTGAAAACCGTACAATAATCCATGTTTAGACCATCTCCAACCGATAAACCCATTTTCAAATTCAAAAACAGTATTTGTCACATCAAATTATAATTCTTCTCCAACCATCAAACCAATTCTCAAACTCAAAAGAATATTCTCAAATATTCTCTTTCACACAAATTACACTAACAACCCACATATTTTACAGCTTCACAAATTAAAAACAAAGAAAAACTAAAATACTATTTCAGTATTAATAAATAATTTTAAGTATTAGGTTTACAATATTAAACATTATTTACGTATCCTGCAATTTTAAAGGAATAAAATAAATAGAATATAATAGACTAATTAAAGCATTTTGGGTTAAAAACAAATTATTTATTGAACTGAGGTCTTTTCGAAAGAGTTACATTTAGGTAGATGAACAATACAAACCTATATTTGAGTTTTTGGAGTGAGAGAAAGCGTTAAATACTTATTTTTTGTTTCAGTTTACGGTACGATTGGACCTAATTTTTACCCTATTATGCGATTTCCGTCATCATTGGAGATGGCCTTATGTAGTTTTTCTCCCCACCAGAAAAAAACTCATTTTTGTTTTCCCAAATTTACTTTAGTATCTTTTGAGAGAGAAAATGGTGGATGAATCTACACCCTTCAATAATGAGGGATCATCTCATCCATCTCCGGCGAGCAACAACGACGGTAATGAAACGGAAATATGCAAGAAAAGCAATTTATTCTCAATAGCAAAGGTGGGATGTTTAACAGTAGTTTCCAAGTAAAAAGCGTGGCAAGAAAAAAGCGATTTGAGAGAGTGCAGAATATGTCAAGAGGAAGAAGAAGATGAAAAGCGTTATGGAGTCTCCTTGCGCTTGCAGTGGCACTCTAAAGGTATCATTTCAATTATTTACTCTGTTTAGGACAATTTGTGTAATTATTCTTTTTCATCTGGGCTAATTTGGTCAATGAAGTTCGAAAGTTTTGATCTTTTGAATTTTTTTTGTCAGTTTGCTCATAGGAAGTGCATTCAGAGATGGTGCAACAAAAAGGAGATATAACCTGCGAAATCTGCAGTCAAGTTGAGATTTGGTGTTGCATATTTTTAATCACACAATGTCAAGAAAAGTCAACTGAGTTATTCATGACATCTAGGCACTTAATGTAATAATTTTTTCATTCTCCTTTGTACAGATTTTCTCGCCGGATTACACGAGCCCACCGCCGAGAAACAATGCCGATGTTTTTTTTCAAACGAAAGCTTGCTATCTCATTCATCAAAATGATAATTACATAGGCTAAACAGCCCTAGTGGGTCCCTCTGGTGACATGAATTTCCAGTAGGGACGAAGGCTCGCATGAAGAGCAACCATCGAAACAGTACTAAAGCTAAGACGAAAAAGAAACGTTGGAACAAAAGAAGAGAACTACTGTAATTGATAAACGTATTTTAGTACGTTTATTGTTGTATTTATTTGGGCTATATAGGATATTTTTGGTAATTTCGTGCATTTTTTGGCTCTATTTACACCCATTTAAATATTGTAGGACCTTCGAATTGTTATTGAGCGAAAGGGAACGAAAATGAGGCGAAAACGGTGCAAAACGAATCAAGTATGAAGCTGTCAGCACACTTCACGGCCGTGAATCACCTCGCAGGAGGCCGTGAACGTGGGCAGTGAGAGTAAGAAGTAAGCCTCCAGTGTCACGGCCGTGAACCCTGATGTACGAAGCCGTGAATGACGGCAGAGAGTTGGAGAAGCTTAATTCACGGCCGTGAACGACAGCAGAGACTTAAATAAAGAAAGACCTCAAGTGTCATGGCCGTGAAGCCTTATGCAACAAGCCGTGAATCAAGGCAGAGAGTTCAACGAAGGAAAAATCCACTGATTCACGGCCGTGAATGTCAGTGCAAGAGGCCGTGACCTGTGCCAGAGAAGTCAATATTTAGGGTTTTAGCCGCCTTCACGGCCGTGAAGCCTATTGTAAGTGGCCGTGACTCATGTCAGAAAGTCAAGAAATAGGGTTTAAGCCGCCGTCACGGCCGTGAAGGCCCGATACGAGGCCGTGAACGTGCCTAATTCAGGGTTTTGGCCCAAATTCAATGCATAAAAGGGGAGTTCTTCTCAGAACTCAAAAACAACTTAATAGGGACGAAAACTTAGAGCAAAGAAGAGAATGAAGAACACTAGAAGCAGTCCTGTGATTCAGAGAAGCTCAAGGGACGATCCAACAACGAAGCTACGCTCATACGATCGAGGAACGAGAGCTCCACCTCGGAAACGCCATATTCACTTCTTAGGGAAGTTTTTATGAGTTCTCTATCCTCGTTTCCCTTAAATCTCATTGTTGTGACGTTCAATATGAGTAGCTAATCCTCTTGTGTGTTTGGGAGTGATGAACGTTGGGTTTTGTCGTAGTTAAGGCGTAGGATAATCGTGAACACGTGTATTCGACTATTTATCGTTCTATGATATTGCTTCTTTGTCTCAACATGTCTACGTGTTGATACGAATGTGCGGTACATCGTTTAGGGCGACAGCTAAATAACGATTAGGCCGTTCATAGACGTTAGGATTCGAGTATAGGGCGACAGCAAATACTCGATCCTCGCCATTTGGTAATTAACGATCTTAGATTCCCACGAACGTTAGGGCGACAGCAAATCCGTGAGTGGGTAAAAAGTTACCGCGATTTAGTCGATTTTCACTTAGGAACGATAGTCCGTAGCTTTAGCCGACAGCATCCAGCGGGATTCGAATCCCAAACACATATTTGTCATCTTAAATCACTCGTATTATTTTTAGTTGTACTACCTTACTCGTCTTCCTTGCTCTGTTAAATTATTGTAGTATAAACAAATCTCATCATGTTATTTAGGTTAAATATCGAGACGATAGGTCAATACTAGTACTCAATTTATTCCTCGTGTTCGATACTCGGATATTCACTGTAGCTATATTACAAACGATAGGTCCACTGCCTATCGCGCGTGATTTTAGTTATAATATATTCGTTTTAATTATTACTTGACGTACTCGCACAAACATTTATTTAAACGTACACGCTCGCGATCAAGTTTTTGGCGTCGTTGCCGGGAATAGATTGATATTAGGAACACCCTAGTTCGGTAGTTTAGCTATTCTATTTTACATTTTCTCAGTTTTTCGTTAATTGCGTTATTTGTTTCCTACATCATTATTAGTATCGTTACCTTTTTCGACGTATTTGTCTAGTTCTTCGCTAAATTTCGCTTTCACTCATTGAAGGTACTGTTTGACAGTGGATGACCGAAGCCACCCATCAGGCCCCATTGTTGAAGGAGATCCAGATTTCGAGCGGAAGTTACGAAGGCAGCTCAGATACAATTCAGAAGGCACGGCTAGTAATTATCAGGAAGCGTTGGTCAGCTACTCAGAGGACAACTCCCAGGAGTCTGCTGAAAATTCTCGAACAGAGACGTCCAAAGACAATCGAGAGATAGAAGTCGAGATGGCAGACCGAAGAGTACCGACCCACCAAGACCAAGAAGAGGAACAATCTTTACAAGATCTACTTAAGAACGCCTTCCTCGGCGGTACAGAATCGGTGATTGTTATTCCTCCGATCGCGAACAACGATTTTGAGCTGAAGCATGCTTGGCTTCAGATGATCTTTCAGACGGCTCAGTTCCTGATGATGATCCGTACTCCCACCTGAAGGCCTTTCTGACAGTAACAGACACCATCAAGATCAGTGGGGTCCCGAGTGACGCGATTAAACTAATGTTGTTTCCATTTCCACTCAAGTACAGGGCGAAGGATTGGTTGGAGATGCTACCGCCCAGATCAATCACTACGAAGAACTGCGAGCAGCATTTATCGGCCATTACTTCCCCTGTCAAAGGTGTTAAGGTTAAAGACAGAAATCTCCCTTTTTCACCAGAAGGATTCAGAGAATCTTTACGAGGTATGGGAGAGGTACAAGTCCCTATTGAAGAAGTGCCCACAACACGGGATGTCGAAGGCCGCCATGATCAATCGATTTCACGAGGGCCTCAATGATCAAACCGTTCATATGTTAGACGGAGCCGCAGGAGGAGGGCTCGTGAAGCTCAATGCCACAGAAGCCTGGAATTTAATCGAAGACTACTCGAGGAACAGCTTCATGAGAGGCAATACGAGGATAAAGACTCCAGGAATGTTTGGGGTGAGCGAGGAGACCGTTACAAACGCCAAGTTCGAGCATTGCAACAACAGATTGCAGCCACCAATTCCCAGCTTCAGACGGTGATCAACACATTACTTCCAAAGGCGGGGCAAACACAGCCAGTACATGCCGTGATGACAAGCCCATCACCTCAGAAGCCGTATACACCACAGTGCGAGATTTGTGGCGCAGCTCATGAGACCTCAGAGTGCCAATTAGGGCAATCATTGGAGCACGTGGACTATATGGGGAATTACCAAGGCCAGCGGAGTTTTCAACCTCGAGCGCATCCAAATCTGGCGTATGGGAACCAAAACCACCATGGGCAGGGGCCACCAGGATTTGAACCTAGACCATATGGTTTCCAAGGAGGAACATCACGTCCGTATCAGAACGCGTCTGCAGGGTCGGGATCCGATGATATGCGGGAGATGAAGGATATGATGAAGACGCTCCTCACAAACTTCAGCAACACCACTCAAGCCCACGAGAGTCGAATGAATAAGATAGAGGAGTACATAGAAGTACGTGCCCAGAACACCGACGCTTCTATCAAGAAATTGGAGGAGCAAGTGGGCCAGTTAGCAAAGCAACTGGCAGGACGAAATCAAGGATCACTCCCGAGCTACACCGAGCCAAACCCTAAGGAGTATTGCAACGCGGTAACCCTGATAAGCAAGAGAGAATTGCAAGAAGTACCCGCCAAGCAGAATTCAAAGGAGATAACAGATTTCGAGAGCCACGACGAGCTAAAAGCGGAGGAAAGCAAAGGCAACGATGTCGAGAAGGTCAAGGCTGACAAAGGAAATGCGCGACCATTCGTGAAGCCGTACCAGCCGAAGATTCCATATCCAGCTCGGTTGAGGGAGGTCGAACCCGAAAAGAAGGAGAACGCGCATGGAAAAGAAAAGGAGGAGGGGATTGCTCCAAGACCACCAGTCAATTCTTACACACCGAAGATTCCATATCCGGCTAGGTTAACAAGGGCGATGACTGACGAACCATTTGGTACATACTTAGAGGAACAACGCACCAAGAAGGAAGTGAAGCCGGTCAATCGTGTCGAGGAAGAGAAAGTCGACAAGGAGATGGAGGTCGTGACTACACCATCTGTCAAGGCGTTTCAACCAAAGAAGTATATTGTTGACGACGAGTTCGGTAAATTTCTTTCTCTTTTCAAGCAACTACATATTAACTTACCGCTCGTCGAAGTCCTTGCACAGATACCTCGATGTGTGAAATACCTCAAGGACTTACTCACGAACAAACGCAAGCTCGAAGATGTTGCTGCTAATTGTCTTCGAGGGGAGTGCTCTGCCGTCATGCAAATGAATATCCCGAAGAAGCTAAAGGATCCAGGGAGTTTCACTATACCTTGTCTTATAGGAAATTTATATATTCATAAGGCATTTGTTGATTTAGGTGCTAGTATTAATTTGATGCCTTATTCTATGTTTAAGAAGCTTGGTTTAGGTGAACCCAAACCCATTAGGATGAGTATACAACTAGCGGATAGATCTATTACGTATCCTAGGGGTATTATAGAGGATGTGTTAGTCAAGGTTAATAAGTTATTATTCCAGTGGATTTTCTTATTCTTGATATGAAGGAAGATGAGAATGTACCTTTGATCTTAGGGAGACCATTTTTAGCCACTGGAGAAACCATGATAGATGTTAAAAACGGCAGCTTGACGTTTACTATAGATGGAGAGAAAGTAACATTTTGCATGGCGGAAACTAAGAATGATGATATCAGCAAGCATGAAAATAATTATTCCTATCCTGATTTTATTGATCAAAATTCTTCTATGTCTTTTTCAAGTTTATTGCAGGTTATCGAGAAGAAAGACACGAGGATAATCGAGGAAGCAAAGAGGAGAACAAAGAGATGCGTTTGATCGACGGACCACCGCTTTTAGAGTTTGAGCGGCAGCCAAACCATTTCAGTTGCGATTTTTCCCGAGGGCGGTCCAAAACAACCGATGACAGTCCCCTCCAACCGTTTTTCCAAACCACCTTGAAGACTCGCTCGACTACGTCCAGCTCAAGACGTTAAAGAAGCGCTTCTTGGGAGGCAATCCAGGTATTTTCTTTTATGTTTTAGGCATTACAATATATAAAAAAATATATAATAATTAAAAAAACTAAATTAAATTAAATAAAAAATTAATATAAAAAATTAATCTAAAACTATATATAAATTAAATAAAACTATAATAATAATAACAACATTAAATTTTAATTAATAATAAATTTATTGCGAATATTGAGGATGGGTACAACGCAGAATCTAGAGACGAGATAGGAACGATAGTTTTATTTCATAAAAGATGGTTACAACACCATTACAACGTGTGAATGTCCAACACAAAAGCAAATTAAAACTGCGAATAACAGACAGAACAATAGTTTATTTTGCTTCATAAGCGCGGTTACACACAAGTGCACCTTGTGATAACCCAACACACGAAAGCAAGTAAAACTTCAAACAAACCCAAAAGAAGAGCAAGGTAGAGTGACAGCATATCTAAATTATGACGAATCCTTGCATATTCTTCACTCTCATTCTCACGGGCTTGCTGTTGTCCCCAATTCATAGTGGCTAGATAACTCTGAATATCGAAAATAAGATTGTTGAAGACGTGGGATTTATGGTAGATGATGCTATTGTGTTGTTCTATCAATGTCTATTTAAAGGCATGAAGGACACAAAAACATCATTATCAAACCCAGCAAATCAAATAAATAATACAGACGAATTTTTGACTTGGAGATCTAACGGCGCGCGAGAAAGTGATATTTCCTTGTCGATTATCATATTTTCCTCGCGCCAATCGTTCTCGAAAAATTCGTCGATTGCGTGTCAATCTTAGTTAAAAAAAATATTAAATAATAATAAGTATAATACTTAAAAAAAAAGAAATAAAAATTTGCAGTCACGGCCAAGGACTCATGAGTCACGGCCGCGACTAGGAAGTTCACGACCTGTAGCCTTATCAATCACGGCCATGAACATGACAACAATGGTCACTGCCGCACTTCACGGCCAAGGGCTTAATCACTCACGGCCGTGAAGCTTTGATCAACAATGAATATCGCTCACTGCCTCAAGTCACGGCCATAGGCATACACCTCACGGCACGTGACACGTGCGGGAAATAACATATTAAAAAAAAACATAATGTATAAAAAAATAAATAAATAAATAAATAATAATAAACAATTAAAAACAAAATAATAATAATAAAAAACAAAACAAAAAAAAGAGAGAAATAATTTACAAATAATAGTAATAATATAAAAAATAATAATAACAAAAAAAATAATAAAAAAAATAATAAGAAATATAATAATAAAAAAATCTAAATAAATAAATAAATAAAATAATAATAAAATAAATATAAAAAACAAAGAAAACAACAAAAAAACAAAAATAAATAAAAGCCAAAAAGAAAAGCAAAAGAAAAACAAATTAATTAAAATAAAATACAAAAATTAAAAACAAAAATAATATATATTAATAAAACAATGAAAATATATATATATATATATTAAAAAGAAATATTTATTTATAAAAAAATATAATATAAAAAATAATAATAATAAGAATAAAAAAAATTATTAAGTTGTCACGGCCTATGGCTCATCAGTCACGGCCACGACAACGTTGGTTTAAGTCCTCTGTCCATCGTCACGGCTAGTTGCATTAACTTCACGGCCGTGACAGCTCCTGCATGAGCACTATGTCCTCTGTCACGGCCTCGTGAATCTTACTTCACGGCCGTGACTTATGTTTGTAAAAAAAAAAACAACAAAAAAAATAAGAAATAAATAAAATAAAACAACAAGATAAAACCTTAAACCTAAAAAAAAAAAAAAGAAAGGTGAATTCACACCAACTCATTACGCCGACCTTCACACACTGCGCGAGGACATGCTACGCTACCATGAGGAGGCCATTCGACGCGACGAGGAGACACGGCGCCGCCAGGACGAGTACGAGCGTCGCAACAAAGAAGCCCACCGACGCTACCGCGAGGAGCAACAGCGATATGAGCTGGCTCTTCAGACCATGGACGCCGCGATGAAGCATACGCAGGAGTCCGTACGACTTGCTCAGGAATCGATGGCCCACCTTCGACCGCAGACACCACAGCCCCCACCACCACCTTAGTTTCTTGTTATGTTTTTCTGTTAGTACTCTTTTGTGTTGGTTTAGTAATCATGTCACTTGTGATGATTATGACTTTGTTTGTTATCTTTTATTATTTCCTATGTGCGTTTAATTTTCTTTTGAGTGTTTTCAGGAAACGTGACACGAATTCAGACTACGACTCAAAATATTTCAAAATCAGGTGCCACAACCATGTTCAACTACATCAAATGCTCGAGGCAGGACCACACCATTTTTTTTCAGGGGAGTCACGTTCTTTTCAACTTCTTTTACCTTCCTTTTATTTATTTTACACGTTGAGGACAACGTGCATCTTAAGTGTGGGGAGGGGGAATTTTGATGGAATTTTGTTGGAAATTTACGTGACAAATTTTTTTGATGCGATGTGGTTATTAAATCTAGAAGTCTGGCATGATTGTTTGCGTTCATCTCAAAGTGGATTTCATACTAGGGAGTCTAGTGAGCGATAAAGACATGCATCAGTGATTTAATCTTTTCAGCATGAATAGATATAGTGTTACTTTGAGAGATTCACACACATAACCCATGTTCCGTTGTGAGAGTTTGAGCTGACGAGCTTTTGCTCATTTTTCTTGGTTGTGTGAGTAGTGCATAATTTACGTCTCTCTAGAACTTGCTTGTTTGATACGCATTGAAATTGCTTTTAGTATGTTTTGTATGAATATGACGAAGGCATTAGGAAATAAGTCCACGGCCAAAGTTCCCTACCGCGACTGATCACCGTACTAAGCCTATTTATTTCTTACACTTCGTATATCATAAGCCACTAACCTAAATCAGCCTCCAGAGATCATCTGAACCCGAGTTAAGCAGAAGTGAAAGTCGAATGTCAAAGTCGAAAAGCGTAGTCGGATGACGCCTCAAGACAACGCCGAAAACAGTCAAGAACCCCTCTTCAACAAGTTTTAACTCACAAGGAGTTGGCGTAAGGGCAGCGCACCGCAATGCGAAAGGGTATTCGAAAAAAAAAGAACAAAAAAAAGAGCGAAAAAAAAGGAAAAGAAAAAAAAGAGAGAAATGGTGTGGCTGCTGGGAAACTGAAGCAAGAAGAGGATGAACTGTTGCGAAAAGAAAGAAAGAACCTTTCCTTCGATAATCTTCCAGTCTCGTGAATTCCACATCATCTATCATTTTGAGACTTGGGAGAAGAAAGACTTAGTGGAACGCAACAGAAATAAGAGGAATATGAAGACGGCGTAACTAAAAAGGCTAATTCTTGGCGCGCTTTAGACAATGACATGGAGACCGACACGACTACTCGTATGTGATTCCACTACCCACTCATTACTATCTGATCCCGTTTAACCCGAGAAAAAAACCTTCTGATTCATGCTTACTGCTTTAAGTAGTAGATGTGCGATTGACTTGCAAGCATATGGTTTAGACTAGATTATTGCATGAATTGAGTGATTCACCGATATATTAGCCTATACACTGAGTGATTTGAGTGAATCCTTGCGAGGTGTGGATCTCAATTAGTAGTGCTAAGGAAATTCGTGTTGATTAGTGATGATTATTGTTGCAGTGTCCGTAATTGCTTGCTTGATACCATTTTGTGTTTTCCATCTACGTTGGTGAATTGTGAATGGCCATGACACTATGTTGTTACCTTTTCTTGCTCCTAATTTGCTTGAGGACAAGCAAAAGCTTAAGTGTGGGGAGGTTTGATAAACGTATTTTAATACGTTTATTGTTGTATTTATTTGGGCTATAATAGGATATTTTTGGTAATTCCGTGCATTTCATGGCTCTATTTACACCCATTTAAATATTGTAGGACCTTCGAATTGTTATTGAGCGAAAGGGAACGAAAACGAGGCGAAAACGGTGCAAAACGAATCAAGTATGAAGTTGTCAAGCACACTTCACGGCCGTGAATCACCTCGCAGGAGGCCGTGAACGTGGGCAGTGAGAGTAAGAAGTAAGCCTCCAGTGTCACGGCCGTGAACCCTGATGTACGAAGCCGTGAATGACGGCAGAGAGTGGAGAAGCTTAATTCACGGCCGTGAACGACAGCAGAGACTTAAATAAAGAAAAGACCTCAAGTGTCATGGCTGTGAAGCCTTATGCAACAAGCCGTGAATCAAGGCAGAGAGTTCAACGAAGGAAAAATCCACTGATTCACGGCCGTGAATGTCAGTGCAAGAGGCTGTGACATGTGCCAGAGAAGTCAATATTTAGGGTTTTAGCCGCCTTCACGGCCGTGAAGCCTATTGTAAGTGGCTGTGACTCATGTCAGAAAGTCAAGAAATAGGATTTAAGCCGCCGTCACGAGGCCGTGAGCCGTGAACGTGCCTAATTTCAGGGTTTTGGCCCAAATTCAATGCATAAAAGGGGAGTTCTTCTCAGAACTCAAAACAACTTAATAGGGACGAAAACTTAGAGCAAAGAAGAGAAGGAAAAACACTAGAAGCAGTCCCGTGATTCAGAGAAGCTCAAGGGACGATCCAACAACGAAGCTACGCTCATACGATCGAGGAACGAGAGCTCCACCTCGGAAACGCCATATTCACTTCTTAGGGAAGTTTTTATGAGTTCTCTATCCTCGTTTCCCTTAAATCTCGTTGTTGTGACGTTCAATATGAGTAGCTAATCCTCTTGTGTGTTTGAGAGTAGATGAACGTTGGGTTTTGTCGTAGTTAAGGCGTAGGATAATCGCGAACACGTGTATTCGACTATTTATCGTTCTATGATATTGCTTCTTTGTCTCAACATGTCTATGTGTTGATACGAATGTGCGGTACATCGTTTAGGGCGACAGCTAAATAACGATTAGGCCGTTCATAGACGTTAGGATTCGAGTATAGGGCGACAGCAAATACTCGATCCTCGCCATTTGGTAATTAACGATCTTAGATTCCCACGAACGTTTAGGGCGACAGCAAATCCGTGAGTGGGTAGAAAGTTACCGCGATTTAGTCGATTTTCACTTAGGAACGATATTCCGTAGCTTTAGCCGACAGCGTCCAGCGGGATTCGAATCCCAAACACATATTTGTCATCTTAAATCACTCGTATTATTTTTAAGTTGTACTACCTTACTCGTCAAATTCCTTAATTTGCTCTGTTAAATTAGTTCGTAGTATAAACACATCTCATCATGTTATTTAGGTTAAATATCGAGACGATAGGTCAATACTAGTACTCAATTTATTCCTCGTGTTCGATACTCGGATATTCACTGTAGCTATATTACAAACGATAGGTCCACTGCCTATCACGCGTGATTTTAGTTATAATATATTCGTTTTAATTATTACTTGACGTACTCGCACAAACATTTATTTAAACGTACACGCTCGCGATCAGTAATCAGGCAAGAAGACTACATCAGCACACATCAAAAAGTCACCACTGGATATAATCCCTAGCAACACCTCAATGCGAGCAAAAAGCTTAACCAACCAACTTATGCACAAGCAGGCCAATCGGAGCAGAAGATTGGGTGAATGATCCCTCTTGAGACCCTACACATTCCACCCGAAACTGCAGCCCTCAAACCCAAAACAGCAGCCATCACACCCAACATTAGCATCATCAGCATTTTAAGACAAAGCCAAGAACTCGTACCATTCATCCATTGCCAGACGGACAATATCGAGCTCTGATTTCCATTCCTTATTGAAGATCCACAGATTCCTCGTCTTCCAGAGCATCCATAAGATATACACTGACAGTTGGATACGGTCAATAAAACATTTTTGCTGAGGTCCTGCACATATTTCTTGCCACCAATGTTTGAACGTTATTTCGCTGCTCTGAATTCCGCTCCAATCAATGGGGGACAGTTTCCAAACTCTTTTAGCTCTCTCACATTTGAAAAAAAGGTGCTCAAGATCCTCGAAAAATTCCCCACAGCAGCAGCATATTGGGTCGACTTCCATACCATTTTTCCTCAAGTTAATTTTAGTAGGGAGGATATTGTGGATGGCTCTCCAAAGAAAGTGCTTAAGCTTATTCTTGACCTTGAGTTTCCAGATAGAAAGCCACATCCTTCTTTGTATCCTTCCCCTATCGCTGCCCTCTATCAGTCCTTCCCGACAACTTTGCACCGCTTGAATGGCCTTGTAAGCGGATTTGACACTGAAATTCCCATTCTTTTCAAGACTCCAAATTAAGAGGTCTCTAGATCCAGGGTTCTTGAGAGGGACCTTATCAATGATATCGGCCACCTCGTTAGAAACTAGTGATCTGATGAGAGTTGTGTTCCAGCTGATACCATCCTCGTTGATTAGCTCGCTGACCCATGTGACTGAACAAGATCCTCGATCAATTGGCGAAGGGATGAATCCAGGGACATTATCCAGCCATGGAGAGCTCCACACCTTGACTCCTTTGCCGTCACCAATCTGATACCTCGCCGCATGGTTGAGAACACCCAGGGCCTGAAACCAGGACCTCCAAAGCCAAGAGGCCGACGCGGGACACGAGGCCTGAAAGAGACTAGTCAAAGGAAAATATCTAGCCTTAAGCACTTTAGACATTAAAATATTAGGATGAGTAATAATCCTCCACAGTTGTTTTCCAATAAGAGCGTCATTGAAGTTTTGGAGATCATGGAAACCCATCCCTCCTTGAGATTTAGGTAGAGCCATCTTACTCCAAGCTTTCCAGTGGGTTTTGGGGCAATCAACCCCATTTGAACCCCACCAAAAGTTTGAAGAGACAGACGCAATCTTCTTACAAATGCCAATTGGAATCTTGAAGCACGACATAGCAGAAACTGGAAGAGCATTAATAACAGCTTTTAATAAAACTTCTTTACCAGCGTTGTTGAGGAAGATGTTCTTCCAGCACTTCAATCTGCTCTGAACCGCTTCAAGGATATAATTAAAAGTCTCGGCCTTGGATCTTCCAATCCCCAAGGGAAGACCAAGATATCTCGATCTGGACTGAGATTTGATTCCAGGAAGAACTTGTGATACGAACCCGGCTGGAGGTTCGCACGTGAGCTGAGATCGTCCTTGAAAGATACGACGCAAAGACGGACTACTACGGACTCGATAAATAGAATGGAATAACTAAATAAAGATAAAAAATGACGCAAACCGGGAGTTGATAGAATGCAATTTGGAGAATACGAATGGCGAGGGTTGGACACGACAAAAATAAGATATACCTATCTCCTTCGAGCCACAACGAACGGTTTCCGAAATTCTATCCCCCGACCCGAACCGACCCTCAAACAACAATATTAGGACGACGCCTAACACCTTTGAATTACGGGCTGCGTTTGGACGAGAGTTTTGACGCCACAACTAGCTAAATCGCAACAAAACACTAGTTGATAAGTCGGGTGGAATTGCGAAGCAAATCCGGGCTAATTTGCGAGAAACTAGCGAAAGGAAAATAAACTCACAAGGTTTATCGAATAATCAAAAGTCTTCTCTCATTACCGTTCATGCAGAACTATATAGAAGTCTAAAAGAAAAATACCTAATAAAGGACTATCTAAAAACTAGATAACTTGCCCAAGTACCTATGTAGTCAAAGCATCATCATTAAGTAATGATTAAATAATTAAGTAGTCAATATGTCCTTCCAACTTCTCTGACTTGATCGAGACTATTCCCATGCGGTTCATTTGGGCTCTCTCGGGCCTCTTGGATTCATGTGGGCTTCTCATCAAAATCGGGCCTCTTGGACTCATGTGAGCTTATCATCAAAATCGGGCCTCGGGTTCGTATCATCTCCTCTCCCTTGGAAAGGATTCGTCCTCGAATCCATGTATTTAGCCCGACGCCTTGCATAACAATCCGACTCTAGCCGCCGGGATCAAACACGAGCCTCTTTCGACCATGATTTCCACTCACGGATTGCATGACCGCCTTGTTGATATTAGCTCGCTGTAGCTCGTTAAGTTCCTTCTTGGCTGCCGTTCGCTCCTCTCTATTGGAGCTCGGATTGCCCATTGTATTCTGCCCCATTTTACTAAATGCACCTGCTGCACCTTGAATATTACTAGTCAGGGCAATTATATTCACCATGGCATCGTTTTTCAGAAAGGGCTGCTGTGGTGTTCTTAACACCGGCCGTGATGCACCATGGAATTCAAATGCATCAGCCCTTGTTTTCTCTTGTTCACCTTTGATCACTGCGACGCCAACAAACGGAAGGCTCGCACCTTTTGCATCTTCAGCTGACAACACACTCGAATCAGTAAGAACATGAGTTTCTTGATGCTCTCCGGCTTGGTGGCGTTCCGGTCCCTCGACGTGGCTCTCCTCCCCCGTCACTTGAATGATCAACGTCCTCGTAGCCACTAATTCATCTCCTTCACTGCCATCATCCCCTACCTCATCAACTTTTGGCTCTTCGCTGGCACGTGTGTATCTTCCATCGTCGAATGTCATCACGTTCCGAGCATTGGGGCATTGTAAGCGATGTGCCCTCTCCCCGAGCATTCAAAACATATCATCTTTGACGATGATAAACGTAGCGTAGTTACCTTGCTGCCCAGCCACCTTTCAGCCGTGCCTGGTTCATATTTTTTAAACTCAACATTTGGTTTCGGCTTGTCCTTTTGATCCCATGTCTTTACTTGACTTAGCGGCTGAGACTTCGAGATTTGGCTAGATCTGCGTCGGTTGGCTATCTTCAGCCCTCGCAGCTCTGCCAAGATGGTGTCACTGTTGTCATTCGCTTGCTGTAACTCCTTTCTGAGTGCTTCTATGGTCGCCTCTACTGGAAGTTCTCTCGACATAATTTCAGCTAACTTGGTCGAACTGCTTGCCACAATCGGACTATGAATTCCAGCGGTCAAGGAAGGCACAAGAAATGCTCCTTTCTTTTTTTTTTTTAATATATTCCTCACTTCCCTACCCCTCCCAACCCGAAATATCACTCACCAAGTGTATACTCTCGGCTTTATGTATGGGGTTTGGGTCACTCAACACTCTCTTTTTTTTTTTTTTTATCTTTTAAAAATATTATTTTCCTTTCACTCGAAATCAAGCGTCTTAGCTCGACTCGACTAAGAATTCCAACGACAAGAAAAGAGAAGAAAATACAATGTAAGGACGACGTAAGACTCGAAGATGGACTGAAAATAAACTGAAAATAACGGACTCGAAAACTCGAAAAAAAATAAAATAAAATAAGATAAAATAAACTGAAAATAACGACTAAAAAATAATAATAATAATATTGCCGAACTATATTTTTTTCTTTTTCCTTGTATCGATTTCTCATTCTGCTTTTTTTTTTGGTTACTCTTTTTTTTTCGACTCGAACACTATCGATCAAGGAGACGGGCTCTGATACCAACTGATACGAACCCGGCTGGAGGTTCGCACGTGAGCTGAGATCGTCCTTGAAA
Organism: Craterostigma plantagineum; assembly: GCA_027422505.1. Taxonomy (NCBI): domain Eukaryota; kingdom Viridiplantae; phylum Streptophyta; class Magnoliopsida; order Lamiales; family Linderniaceae; genus Craterostigma; species Craterostigma plantagineum. Next base: position 14,370 of record JAPQWV010001446.1, on the reverse strand, counting down.
GATACGACGCAAAGACGGACTACTACGGACTCGATAAATAGAAGGAATAACTAAATAAAGATAAAAAAATGACGCAAACCGGGATTTGATAGAATGCAATTTGGAGAATACGAATGGCGAGGGTTGGACACGACAAAAATAAGATATACCTATCTCCTTCGAGCCACAACGAACGGTTTCCGAAATTCTATCCCCTCGACCCGAACCGACCCTCAAACAACAATATTAGGACGACGCCTAACACCTTTGAATTACGGGCTGCGTTTGGACGAGAGTTTTGACGCCACAACTAGCTAAATCGCAACAAACACTAGTTGATAAGTCGGGTGGAATTGCGAAGCAAATCCGGGCTAATTTGCGAGAAACTAGCGAAAGGAAAATAAACTCACAAGGTTTATCGAATAATCAAAGTCTTCTCTCATTACCGTTCATGCAGAACTATATAGAAGTCTAAAAGAAAAATACTAATAAAGGACTATCTAAAAACTAGATAATTGCCCAAGTACCTATGTAGTCAAAGCATCATCATTAAGTAATGATTAAATAATTAAGTAGTCAATATGTCCTTCCAACATCTCTGACTTGATCGAGACTATTCCCATGCGGTCATTTGGGCTCTCTCGGGCCTCTGGATTCATGTGGGCTTCTCATCAAAATCGGGCCTCTTGGACTCATGTGAGCTATCATCAAAATCGGGCCTCGGGTTCGTATCATCTCCTCTCCCTTGGAAAGGATTGTCCTCGAATCCATGTATTTAGCCCGACGCCTTGCATAAACAATCCGACTCTAGCCGCCGGGATCAAACACGAGCCACTTTCGACCATGATTTCCACTCACGGATTGCATGACCGACTTGTTGATATTAGCTCGCTGTAGCTCGTTAAGTTCCTTCTTGGCTGCCGTTCGCTCCTCTCTATTGGAGCTCGGATTGCCCATTGTATTCTGCCCCATTTTACTAAATGCACTGCTGCACCTTGAATATTACTAGTCAGGCAATTATATTCACCATGGCATCGTTTTTCAGAAAGGGCTGCTGTGGTGTTCTTAACACCGGCCGTGATGCACCATGGAATTCAAATGCATCAGCCCTTGTTTTCTCTTGTTCACCTTTGATCACTGCGACGCCAACAAAACGGAAGGCTCGCACCTTTTGCATCTTCAGCTGACAGCACACTCGAATCAGTAAGAACATGAGTTTCTGATGCTCTCCGGCTTGGTGGATTTCCGGTCCCTCGACGTGGCTCTCCTCCCCGTCACTTGAATGATCAACGTCCTCGTAGCCACTAATTCATCTCCTTCACTGCCATCATCCCCTACCTCATCAACTTTTGGCTCTTCGCTGGCACGTGTGTGTCTTCCATCGTCGAATGTCATCACGTTCCGAGCATTGGGGCATTGTAAGCGATGTGCCCTCTCCCCGAGCATTCAAAACATATCATCTTTGACGATGATAAACGTAGCGTAGTTACCTTGCTGCCCAGCCACCTTTCAGCCGTGCCTGGTTCATATTTTTTTAACTCAACATTTGGTTTCGGCTTGTCCTTTTGATCCCATGTCTTTACTTGACTTAGCGGCTGAGACTTCGAGATTTGGCTAGATCTGCGTCGGTTGGCTATCTTCAGCCCTCGCAGCTCTGCCAAGATGGTGTCGACGTTGTCATTCGCTTGCTGTAACTCCTTTCTGAGTGCTTCTATGGTCGCCTCTACTGGAAGTTCTCTCGACATAATTTCAGCTAACTGGTCGAACTGCTTGCCACAATCGGACTATGATTCCAGCGGTCAAGGAAGGCACAAGAAATGCTCCTTCTGTTTTTTTTTAATATATTCCTCACTTCCCTACCCCTCCCAACCCGAAATATCACTCACCAAGTGTATACTCTCGGCTTTATGTATGGGGTTTGAGACACTCAACACTCTCTTTTTTTTTTATTTTTATCTTTTAAAAATATTATTTTCCTTTCACTCGAAATCAAGCGTCTTAGCTCGACTGGACTAAGAATTCCAACGACAAGAAAAGAGAAAGAAAATACAATGTAAGGACGACGTAAGACTCGAAGATGGACTGAAAATAAACTGAAAAATAACGGACTCGAAAAATCGAAAAAAAATAAAATAAATAAGATAAAATAAACTGAAAATAACGACTAAAAATAATAATATAATATTGCCGAACTATATTTTTTTCTTTTTCCTTGTATCGATTTCTCATTCTTCTTTTTTTTTTGGTTACTCTTTTTTTTCGACTCGAACACTATCGATCAAGGAGACGGGCTCTGATACCAACTGATACAACCCGGCTGGAGGTTAGCACGTGAGCTGAGATCGTCCTTGAAAGATACGACGCAAAGACGGACTACTACGGACTCGATAAATAGAATGGAATAACTAAATAAAGATAAAAAAATGACGCAAACCGGATTTGATAGAATGCAATTTGGAGAATACGAATGGCGAGGGTGGACACGACAAAAATAAGATATACCTATCTCCTTCGAGCGAACAAACGACGGTTTCCGAAATTCTATCCCCTCGACCCGAACCGACCCTCAAACAACAATATTAGGACGACGCCTAACACCTTTGAATACGGGCTGCGTTTGGACGAGAGTTTTGACGCCACAACTAGCTAAATCGCAACAAAACACTAGTTGATAAGTCGGGTGGAATTGTGCGAAGCAAATCGGGCTAATTTGCGAGAAACTAGCGAAAGGAAAATAAACTCACAAGGTTTATCGAATAATCAAAAGTCTTCTCTCATTACCGTTCATGCAGAACTATATAGAAGTCTAAAAGAAAAATACCTAATAAAGGACTATCTAAAAACTAGCTAACTTGCCCAAGTACCTATGTAGTCAAAGCATCATCATTAAGTAATGATTAAATAATTAAGTAGTCAATATGTCCTTCCAACATCTCTGACTTGATCGAGACTATTCCCATGCGGTTCATTTGGGCTCTCTCGGGCCTCTTGGATTCATGTGGGCTTCTCATCAAAATCGGGCCTCTTGGACTCATGTGAGCTTATCATCAAAATCGGGCCTCGGGTTCGTATCAACTTGGCTAATGCCCGCTCTAATTTCTGCGGCTGTGTTCTTACTGAAAAAGACCAAAGACTTCTCAAGATTTACTAGTTGACCCGAGGCAGAGCCATAAGTCTCTAGTAGATCTTTGATAGTCTGCGCCTGTTGGATGGTAGCTTCACAGAAGAGTAGCGAATCATCAGCAAATAAAAGGTGAGTGATAAGAGGGCCTCCTCTACATAACTTGAGACCTTTATAACTCCCGTACCAGACGCTTGTGAAATAGGACCGGAGAAGGCCTCAGAAACAATAAGGAATAGATAGGGTGACAAAGGATCCCCCGTCTAATTCCTCTAGAAGGAATTAAGAGGCCACGCGGTGTACCATTGATGTTGAATGAGAATGAGGTAGAGCAAATGCATGAAATAATCCATCCAATAAACCTTTTATCAAAGCCCATTTTAGAAAGGACGTTTTCAAGAGAACTCAATTCCACTCGGTCAAAAGCCTTAGCCATATCCAATTTGAGAGCCATAAAGGATTTCCTCTCCCTCCTAAGACTATTAAGATAATGTAGACATTCGTGAGCAACTACAACATTATCAAGAATTTGTCTACCTTGGATAAAAGCAGCTTGGCTAGAGTGAATACAGTTTTGAAGGCAAGGTCTCAATCTCTCCGCAATAATTTTAGAGATGATCTTCTATGCCACATTGTATAGACTAATTGGTCTGAATTGTGAAATGAGTGAGGGATTTTTTACCTTGGGGATGAGTGTGATCAGCGTGTGATTAAGGTTCTTAAGCATGCTACTGTGTCTAAAGAAAATTCCTAACAGCATAGCATAAATCATGGCGAATGAAGGACCAAAATGTTGAAAGAAAAGAGGATTCATACCATCAGGTCCTGGGGCCTTGGTGGGGTGCATTGAGAAGAGTGCTAACTTGATTTCTTCTTCATGACAGGTTTGGTGAGCAGATGGTCATCTCAGCTGAGATGGACATAGGCATACCTTCAAGAATCTCATAATGGTCTGAGGGAGAAGAGCTAGTGTAGAGCTGTTTATAAAAGTCAACCACCTCATTCTCGATCTGATCATTCTCTTTGCACCGAAGACCATCCCTGTTGATGATGTTATGGATAGAGTTAACTACTCTCCTCTGCTTGGTTGTCGCATGGAAGAATTTAGTATTCTTGTCCCCTTCTTTCAGCCATTGAATCCTCGCTTTCTGGCTCCAATACATTTCCTCCTCCTTATAAGGTTGATGGAGATTGATTCTCAGCTGATGCCAACGAGACCAATCCATGTTGCCCTTGTCTCTCTTAAGCAGTGTTGTAAAATACGCCCTAGGCGGTGCCTAGGCGCTAATCGGCGCCACCCGTGGCGAATATGCTCAAATCGGCTGGGTTATTCGGCCAGGCCGCCTAGGCTCCGAACAATCCGATTAGTCGGCGCACAGGGAGAATTTGGGCGGCGCCTAGTCACTCGGTATTAAAAAAAAAGATTAACTAAATAGTTAAATATTAGGAAAGCAATCCCTAAATCAAACACCAACCACGACAGTCGACACCTTTTCCACCCTACCTTCCCTTTTCTCGCCGCCCCTTCGCCAGCCGACGTCGCCGCCGCCGTGCCGCCACCAGTCGCCGTCGACCTCAGTCGCAGCTCGCAGTCCATCCGCCTCTTCGATCAAGAGCATAAGAGCTAAGGTTAGCACCCTTAAGTACCTAAGAAATCCTCTGATATTCAATTGAATCTTGGTATATTCTTGATAGTTTCCTCCTAATGGACGAGCAAGGAACAAATTTGGACTGGGAAGTCGTAACTTTTAAATCCAATTAATTCCTTCCAATACAGTTCGTCCCACTTAATTTGTAGAAGAAATAATGGGTCGGCATATGAAGTGTGTATCTTTTTGGAACTACCAAATACAGTGTATGAATTGAATTGTTTTTTTTTTTTTGGTGTTAGTAGTGCATTATGTCGACACACTCTAGATTAACTTTTTGTGTGTTTTCTTTATTTATGTAGTGTATGAATTGAACTGAATTGTTTTTTTCTTTTTCTTGCGAACTTAGAACTTGGTGTAACATGATATTTTGAGCGTTTCTCTTCATGTTAAACTTATTATGAGTTAGTTTCTACATATTTCCATCTATAATTTGAGCTTTGAAGTAATGTGATATTTTAAGTGTTCAAATATTTTGCAATATTGATGAAAAATAGGTGAAACGTTTAGTTGCCGCCTAGAAACCCGCCTAGGCCCCGCCTGGCCGCCTAGGCGCTAGGCCCCCCCGGGCGCCTAGCGAGCGCCTAGCGTATTTTACAACCATGCTCTTAAGTATATTAAGTTCATTCTTAATGGTCTCAATTCGAACAGCTGAATGTTCTTCAATCCACAACTCCATGATAGAAGTTTCATCCGGCAATTTTGAATCTTCTTAGTCAGTTGGTAAAGAGGTGTGCCTGCTTCGTTAACTCTCCAAGCTTGGTGCACCACTTCATTAATTCAGGTTGGAGAAGCCACCTTTTGTCAAATTGGAACCTTTTCTTTGACTTCTTCGTATTAGCATCTGTCACAAGGGTCAGCCAACAGTGGTCTGATGAAATCTTCTCTTCATGCCATACAAGAGATTCGGGAATTTGGAGAGCCAGTGAGGTGAGACAAGGAACCTATCGATCCTCCTCAACAAACCCTTCTCCCACCCTATTATTCGCCCAAGTAAATCTGCTTCCAGAGAAGGGCAGTTCCATACACCCAAGTCCTCAATGAAAGTGTTGAAAGTCCTATAGCTTCCCGCTGATCTGATTCTCCCCCTTCTTTTTCAAGACCATTCCTAGACTCTTTGAAATCCCCTCCCAAGAGCCACAGCTGCCCCCATTTTGATTTAGCTTGCAGAAGATATTCGAATTGAATTTTTTTTGTTGTGCGTCATTACTCAGGTAAACAAAAACTGCCCAAAAGCGGATCTGTTCTCTCCTATTCTCACAGCATAACTCAAGACAAAAACTTGACCCAATAACTTGATTAACAATATATCCTCTGACCAACCAGCCCAAAGACTTCCACTTCTACCAATTGGGTCCCACACAATACCATCTGTCTCTCAGCTTAAGATGCTTACTCACTGTTCCTACGAAGGCCTTTTTTTGTTTAGTTCAACTTTCACTAAGAAAAAATCTCTGGGTGGTGAAGTCGCATTGACTCCTTCAGTTGGGAAACAGAGGTTTGTGTGGACCCTCTACAGTAGAGGCTCTACAGTTCCACACACATACTCTCATTGTAAACCTCGGGGGCCACTCTCAAGGCTGGCTACCTCCACCTTAAACGTATTCTCATTATTGATATCCGGTTTTAGTTTCTTCCTTTCTGAAACTGTATCATTGCCATTGGAGTCCCTAGCATCCTCCAAGCTCCTCTTAACCCTGAAATTCCTTGCCTGGATGTCTCCATCTTTTTGGAGCAGATTTGCAGTCCTTGACAGTGCCTATTTTTGGCTGTTTGTTCTTTCTGGTAAAGACTTTGGTAGCCGTATCAGGGATATTGGAGATGTCTTTCAGCGGTCAGTCCTTCTATTTCCATGGGGCTGGATCCAATTGAGGCATTGGTAGTAGTACTGATAAGATGTCCTTTACCATCTTCGTTTAGAATGATACTCTCGCAATTCTCTGGAATTTTGCCTTTGATTCTGTCTTGTTGCTAGTGAAATCTTGATCAATCCCTTCTTTACCGCTAATCACTTTCTCAATCCCAAGTTCCAATTTTTGCTTCCCAAGTGTAAAATTGACTCTCTGCTTATTGTTACTAATATCAGCTTTTAGCCATTCTCCATATTGGTCATTAAGCAGCACCTTCTTTAGACTATCCTCCCTTCTTTTATCGCAGCTCACATCGTTGTGGCCCACACGGCCACAATGAAAACAGAAATTAAGGAGGTTTTCATACCTAAAATCTACCCAATGTTTGCAGCCCGCAAGCCTCACGAGAGTCCCTCAAAGCAATGGTTTTGAGACATCGATTTTAGCTCTGATCTTAATGTGCCTACCCTTGCTGCTACCCGTATCAGGGATGATCACATCCTCGCAGTGAAGAAACATTTCCCAATTTATAGCCGACTTCCTTGGATAAACATTGTTGGGGAGGTTCCAGATCTGGGTCCAAAGCTCAATCACCTGAAACTCCTATTCTTTAAGCAGTAGGCTCTGTGACCAGTCATGTAGTACCAGATATTACTGCTATTGATATCAGGTACCTGAAACAATGCCGATGTTATGCTATTGATATCAGGTACCTCATTATAAGGACAACAAAACTGTAGGACATAAGTTTCAATAATTTGGACTAGAGCTGAAAATTAGGGCCCAATCCCATGGCCCAGCCCGTCCCCTCCCTAAAATTCGGGCTTGGGCCCAAATTTTCAAGGCCCGAAACAAATCAGCGCTTATTGCCCCGTGGCCAAAAACCCGACGGCTGCTGGCCAGAATAGGCCGTCCTAATATTTGTTATATACTATGTTAATTTTATGCCAATGACCTCTCAGCTCTAGTGGCTGAGGGGGAGGCCCCAAAACTCATGTGACTAGGAGGTCAGGGGTTCGAACCCTACCTCCCACATGAATTTGGGAAGTCCCCATGAGGGTTATACCTCATGACTATCGATGCCAGTATGGGTTTGGGACGTATCCATCTGGCCCCGGGGATTAGTCCCACTTCTGGAGTGTGTGGCGCAAATAGCCCCCGCCTTGCCAAGTCTGTGTAGCGTAAAAAAAACCCCACGGCTGGTAGGGGCTAGCCCATAGCCAGGTTATGTGGGGATACCTCGGGACAGGAAAAAAAAACTATGTTAATTTTATAAGAAAAAACTATTTTAGTTTACATATTTATGAATATATATATACATATATATATATATATTTAGAACTATTTTTCTAGAATTATAAGGTATAATTTATAGTTAAAAATGAACTAATAAAGATATTAAAAATAAAAATATTAGGCCCGATAGACACGGGCCGGATAAGCCGGACTCATTAAGGTTCGAGCGGCCCACTAAATCCGGGCGGGGGGTGGGCCGGCGCCCGGCGGCCCGCCCACATTTTCAGCTATAATTTGGACACATAATTAAAGATCCTGACTTCAATCTTCAAGGCAGTATAATTCCAAAATTGAAGCAATTTGAAGACAATTAACGTCCTCACATTGCTTTGATTTTGAAACTTAAATGTCAGAACTTAATGTCCTCACATTGCTTTGATTTTGAAACTTACCGTACTGAGATCACAACATGGAAGCCATACACGGCAAGCGTTTACGAATAGCCGATCGGTTTCATGACAATTGCGAAAATATCAGTTACGATTTTCTCATTAAGAGACCACTGACATTTTCTTCCTGACAAGCATGGGTCCTAATCTCAGACAAGCATGGGAGCACCACGTAGATCTTCGTGATCCTCGTTTCTTGGCCTTCACTGAATCCCAACGTCATTTTCTTGAATCAGAATACGACGAGTATGCCATAGCTAGCAATGGAACCCTCGCATACTTTCGCTCTATTGCAGTCACGGTAAAGTAAAAGCTAATCGAAGTCCCACCTCAGCGAATTTTGTTTCGCCTGTAATATTTATGGCTTCTGTAAAAATCTACTTCTTTTGTTGATGCGACAAACCCTAATGCTCTCCAAAGATTTTGGTATGTTTCAAAAATCGTCGGTCTTTCTTCCGTGTAAGTCAACGCCAACGCTTCTTTCCTTCAACATATGTAATAACTTAACTTGCTCTCTTTTTCTTGTCTGATTTTATCAGATATCTGTTCTTCAACTCGCCGGCTTTCTTCTACTATGTTACGCTGTTTCTCGTTCCTTGTACATGGCTCAATGCCGAAGGAGGAATCAGGTAAATTTAAATAACAATAATCTTATTACTTCCCGACCCTTAGAGCTTAAATCATCAATGGTGATCAAACAGACGGTGACTTATGAGTAATTAGATTTGACCCAATACAATAAGAAGTATGACATGGTCTTATGCTAATGCTAACTCAGCTTCTTCTTATGCATTAGGGTTGAAAATCCATCTCAAGGGCTCTGCTACAGCTCATTTCAATATCGGTTATGAAGACAACTCATTTCATCGTGGTAAATCAGTTACGAATACGATGATGTTATTGAAGTGTACTGTAATGCTAGGAAGAGAGAACTCTTCATCAAGTGTAAATGTGATGATTGTTAAAAGAGTTCACTAGGTTATATATGTTGCTTCACCTGCTTCTGCAATCCTTACATGGGTCTTTCGAACTAAGCGCCACATCTTTCCCTTTTCTTTCTTTATTCCTTTTTGTCCCTAGTTCGTTTTAATTCCTCAACCATTTATGTCGAGCAAGGCAGAATTTGATTATCAACACCTAAAAGCTTGACGCCAAAGTACAAAAAGGGAGTCTAAAAGATTCCAACTTTGTCTTTATTTTAATTGTTGAACATAATGCCCAAGAACACAACAGAGTATCGAAACATATTCCAATCTTAGATCTCACTTACATGGTTCGCGGGAACTAAGATTTGGGCCCCTCCGCCGGCGTCGCTTGTACGCTTCTGCTCTTCGAATTTGTCAATGGCTACTTGAACCTCGTCGGTGCCGCCGGGCTCTCATGGTGTAGAAATACACGCCGAATACAAGTGGCCAAGCCCCTGCAACTACGGCGTTCTTCGTCCTCGGTGCCAGCGCACGATACCCCGAAATCCAAGCCATTTTGCAAGAAGACAAATTAATCCTGCAATTATTCAATTTCTTAGTGCCTTTGAACTCCGTCAATTGATAAGCCAAAAATAATCGGCCATCAATATTAGGTCAATCAACATATAACCAAAGCACAAAAAATTAACAAGCAGAGCATGATTCATTTGAATGGTACTAAAAGAAGATTATTCCTTCAGATACATCCAACAAACGACGGCCGGCGACGCTAAACATGAATGAATAACGTACATCGTTAAAGAAAAGGGGGGAAGACAGCGTAGAATAAAAAACCCTACCGAAATCTGCAGCTCCTCCAGATTCTGTACGACGACGTCGTGCCGTCAATTTATGTTGAGTTCGTTTGGGCCCAAATTAATGGGCTTGCTAGAATTCGAGTTCTTTAGTCGGCCGAAAATTAATTGGGCCCTTTCGGCCAAGAAAGCGAAGAATTACGAACGTACACTTTTTGCACGCAAGCATTTCAAAACGATATTTTCAACGGATGCTATAATTCTGGGTTTTTTTTTTTTTTTTTCAAAACGATAACTTGTATTAATAAACAAAAGTACATGGAATAAATAGTCCCAAGGGGGGTCTCTCCGGCGACATCATCTTCTGGTAGAGAACAAAGGCTTACATACGAGTACATATACACCCAACAAAAGTGAAAAAAACTGACAGAAAACGAGAAAACCCCAAACTTGGATCAAAGAACTATAGAACCTACCACACAAAAGGCAATTAAGTCGAACCCACAATATTCTACACTTTCTTTATCCAGCGATCGAGGCCCTCGTCTTCATCGGAAGGGGCTCTCACAAGGAGGGAGAAAAGGCTCCACAAAGAGAGAAAAGAGCTCCCGACGCAAAGGTCGAGAGAAACGAGCTCCACGTGGAGACTCACGAGTGGACGGTGGCGGGAGGCAACGAACTGTGTGTGTGTGTGTGTGTGTTGTGGGGGGGGGGGGTGAGGCGGGCGGTGGGAGGGCGGACGGGTGGGGCCTGTGACCGTCGGCGCCGGCGTGACCGGGCTGTCTGACGGCGGCCGGCTGTCGAGGCGGACGGGCTCGGTGACGACTGACGTAGGCGGAGGCGATGGGTTCGGTGGCGGCTGACGCAGGCGGAGGTGGAGGCAGGCGTCGCGGCGGTGGTGGTCTTTCAATTTTTTTCTTTTAAAAAAAGAAGAAAACAAAGAAGGAAAACAAAAGAAGAGAACTCCCCGTACCTCCATGTTCCTCCTACCTCCATTAATGGAGGTGGAGGAGGGGGGAGGAGGGGAAAGGGTGGCGGCGTGTGAAGAGGTAGGGTTTTGTTTTAGTGAGAAGGGAGAGAAAGGGGGAGGAAAGAAAGGGTTCTATTCGTTAGAAGGGTTTTGACATTTATTCTAATTATATTAAAAATATCTTCGCTCGATTTCGACCTAGAGAATGAAACGTGAAAATCGAAGTGTATAAAATGGGCTCTATTATAGCATTAGATATAATACTCAAAAACACTGGTCGCAAGAACATTGGCAAGCAACAAATTTAGTAAAACCTACCAAGGATGGGCTATTTAGGAGCAACACACAGCACACTGTGAATCAAAGATAAGCAGAATCTCCACACATATATTTCAGATTTCTTACGATTTATGATTCGGGCTGCATTTTCTCGCATTCTTCACGTATAGATTGGAAGAGAACCGTCGAAAGATATCTCTCCCCAAAGCTAGGGAATACAACTTACAAGAGATGGCGATCACAAACTATAAATGCCAATAATCTTTTTTCGTATACGTGGGATTTCAACATGTAATAAAACGAAATTGTGTACAGTGAAATATGTTGTCTTTGCCATTTTTAACTAAGCTGTCCAAAGTGATTTATGGAAAAGTTTTGAAATAGTTTTGCTTACTGTGATAAGCTTTCCAGCATTTTCGGGTCTTTTTTTCCAACCTTGATGGCAGCTGCTGTAGCCGCCCCAGAACCAACCTGGAAAACGAGCACAGTTTGGAAAAGGGAGTATGATAAACGTAATTACTTACATTTATATTTGTTATAATTAAGTCGTTTGCATGATAAGTGAAGCCGTTTTTTGTGCTATAATATGGTTTCACAACAAATCAACGTTTTTTACGGCAGTTTTGCGACAGTTTTGTATTTCTCAATTATCACGGGGTAAACGATGTCCGATGGACCTGAAATGTTAATCATTGATACAGGACTTGTTAATCTTGATTCTTTCCAAGGAATTTGCAATCCGAGGTCTAGATTGGGAAATATGAATTTTGAATATTACTGCTGTTTTGCAGGAAATTTGTCACGGCCGTGAAGATGTATGAGGCCGTGAATGCAGCACACCAGAGAGCCGTTTTCTTGCCCGATTGTGTCACGGCCGTGAACATTGATCAACCAGGCCGTGAGGGGTGCTTCATGGCCGTGAAGGAGGTGCTAGAGGCCGTGAAGGCGGGCAGAAAACCCATTTTCTAGCCCCGAACGCTTCACGGCCATGAATGGTGGCTACCTAAGCCGTGAACACGGGCAGAGTTTCTTCAGCTTTTATGTTGTTATGGCCATGAACTTGGAGAAAGATGGCCGTGAACGTCCATGTGACCATATTAAAAGTCAAGCACATCATAGAAAACGACTTAAACAGTTGAGGATGAGACTTGGACCAACTTAGAAAAGAAATGATACGCTTGGAGCAAGTTTTCTGATAGGTAGGACACACCATTTAACGCAGAGGCTGCTCAAGAGAGACTTTTGACCGCACAAATCTTTGGAGATGAGATTTTCTCATCTTTGCAGGCTCAAGAAAGATGACGAAGGAAGGAGAAATGGTCTCTATATATAGATGCCATGAAATGAGAAGAGGAGGAACGTGAGGCAAAAAGGTACGCCATTAAGCTCACATACTTACAAACACGTTGCCTCAATAAAACCCAAGAACACCTCCCATACACATATTTAGTTCGCTCACCACGTGCTCGATAAAAGTCCTAAACGAATAAGATTAACTTCGAAGTCGAATTCAGGGAAGTACTTATGATGTATTCGATGTTAGTTATGTGCTTCGTTGTGTTGATAATGAATAGCTAAATCTATTGTATTTGAGATAGATGAACCCTAGCGAGATCGATCGTATGTTTAAATGTATTTGATGTTTCGTTGTTGTTATGACTCGTTACGAAGCATATGATTTCGATATGTCTATGTGATTGGAATTATCTAGTTAGCTTGGCCATGTCTACATGTTTAAGCAAGATAGTCCGGGAAATCGTACGCTACGCTCGAGAGAGGGGCGCGACGATTTAAACCACTCGTAAACGAGCGGAAATAAACCCATCACTAGAGATAGGTTGGATTATCCCGCGGATTAGAGTCAAATCTAATAGCGGGATTCACCGTGTTTTTAATGCGATCTTCGGTTAAGTAGTTAGGGAAGCTTGCCCGGCTATTTAATTCGTGGATTAGTTGTTACGATCATTATATGGTAAGACGCAATTTCGTCAGCTATATAAATCGTTATGCATGTAGTAGGAATCTCCACGGTCTAATGATAGCGTCGCTTACGTACACTTAATATTTGATGGATCGAGTTAGGGGGATTCGAAGTCTCAAATACGGTTGTTTCCATCAGGGTTTTCTTCTCCGCACTATTTACTACGTCGTATTGTCTAAGTATTGTTATTACTATTTCACCAGCAAAATACGTACTAGGATATTTAAGCAAAAGGTTCCTAAAGTATATAGTTCTCTTGGGATTCGATACTCGAATACTTGCTACGTCTATGCTATTTCGATAGGTACATGCCTGTTGAGCGTGGATAGTTCGTTAATGTTCGTTTTATTTTAATACTCGATCCGCTCGATCAAGTTTTTGGCGCCGTTGCCGGGGAACTATCGATATTAAAAAGCCTTAGTTCATTATTCTAGCTATTTATTATTAATAGTATTTTCGCTTAATCGGAAATCTTTCGACCTAGGTACGTGTACTTCCGCGACCAATCGTTGAAGGAGACCCGGAGATCGAAAGAACGCCGACATAACCTACGAGAAAATGCTAGGCAAGTCAAAGTAACAACCGAAATGGCGGAGAAGAATCGCGAGAGAGAGATGCCATTAGCAACGAGAGAACCTCCAATGAGAGAGCTGTGGAGAAACAATGCCGTAGGACCTTGTCCGAATTAGCCGGCGATAGTACTTCCTCACGTGCCGAACACTTTCGAGCTCAAACATCATTGGCTCAAATGCTTCAGACGACAGCTCAATACGATGGACTCACCGAGAAGATGCTTATCGCCACATCCGAGACTTCTTGTCTGTCACGGACGCAATACGGGTACAAGCGTAAGCCCGGAAGCCATTCGACTCTACCTATTTCCATTCTCTCTACGAGGCAATGCGAAGGAGTGGTTCAACCTCCTCCCCGAGAGATATTACCACTTGGGACAGATGCATGCCACCTTCATCAATTACTTATTTCCACCTTCCACGGCTCTTCAACTAAAGATGGACCTCACCGCATTCAAGCAAAAGGAGGGCGAAAATCTATATGACGTGTGGACTAGATTCAAGGCGCTCTTGAACCAATTCCCTCAACATAGGATGACAAAAAGCGAACAGATCCAGCGGTTC